>PYAF01005468.1:14941-30317 GCA_007407185.1 Glycine tomentella
TATTAAACGCTATAAAGATTAATGATTAAGTATAGAGTATTTTATAAAACAAGCTTTGCTTACCATGTGTTTGACGAAATGCTTCAAAGAGATAAAGATGGTTTAAGTGTTGTTATGTGGTAATAAATGAAGTTCATGTGTTGTTGAATATTTCTATGAGTTTTCGTGAAATGAATGAGTTGCTAAGGGTTTATGAATCATTATGGATTTCGTGTGTTGCTATGAACTTTAAGTGGTTCTGTGATTTTCGGTGTATGAGAAATGAGTGAGTTGTATTTTATATTGATGTTGAGAAAGTGACGAGAAATGATGTGATGAGACGAATGAGTTGTCATGCATAAATGAAACCATCTCATGGGTATCACTGAAAGTTGTATGTCAGTTGGTTATCAGAATGAAACCCGTGCGTTCAGATGAGCTATTCCTGAGCTAGGGGGTGCTCTTGCAGTACGGAATCACTAAGCATGAAAGTGTTTGTGTAAGTGAGAACCTAGAAAACACTGGGGTACCCTGACTGATCGGATAAATTCTGGTAGGCCACTGACATGGGACTTGATATTACATGTAGATGAGTTTCATGGAGTTGTCATATGCATATGCCCGACAGGGGTTAATCGGTGATGTTGACCTCAAAAGGAGGTTTGTCAGATAGCTAAACTGAGTCCATGCGTTCAGAGGAGTCTGAACTGGGGGTAGTTGTATCAGTGAGGACCACACCACCATGATGATCACATAGGTGGAGGTGACATTCCTACGTGCCACTGCGCTACCCTGACTGAATGGATAAGTTCGTTCCACTGAGAGAGGGTGGGGTTATCCTGACTATGGCCATGTAATGAGAATCTGAGATCTCAGTCATGCAACATATAAAGAAGATAAGCATGCATTACTTGATGGGTATGTTGTATATCTGTGTGTTGCATGAATGGTATGATTTGAACTATGTGATGTGTAGATGGTGTGATTTAATCTATGGGTGAATCATGCGTGCATATTATATTATAAATGCTATTATAACCATCTGGATATATATTCTTTTATTATGCTTTTATTCAAACTATGTTTGTCATAAACTTACCCTATTTTGTGTCTGTGGTCGACACCTGTGATGACCCCAACTTATTTGGGCGAGCAAAAAAACAATAAAGCGATGGATGACTATGAAGAGAAGATGATGAAGCTATTTTGATGAGTTGTACTAGACTTAGATCAATTGTAATTTGTGTTGGCATGTATTTGGGACTATATGATGAACTATATTTTGGACTGTATTGATGAACTGTATTCTTATTATAAATAAACCGTGGTGAGGGAGAATCGTTTATGTTACAAATAAATTGTAAAATCGAAGCAAGAAGAAAGAAATTTTTTATGAAATTTATAACTAAGATACTTCTAATACAAAGTGGAAACGAGATTTCATTTAAAATCAATCGAATACGAGAGAGTAAAATGAGGCATTACAGATTACAGTAGATTGGTAATCGATTAAAGCAGACAAGCTTGGGTGAGAATTAAGCCTTTGTAATCGATTACATATGAATGGTAATCAATTAAAGCAACCAGACTATTTTCCAAATAAGTCTTGGTAATCGATTATAGATGAATGGTAATCGATTAAAGTGTTCTTCATGACTTTTCCAGAAATAAACACAAGCATGTATCAATTACATAATAATGGTAAGCGATTAAAGCAATGCACAATATGATTTTTCCAAAACTATAAGCTATAAGATTTACTTTTTCAAATGAAAACATATAATCCTATTTACTAGATATGAATGCATGTAATATGATTTATGCAAATGCAATGCAAGGATCACTAGGCAATGTACTTGAACCACTTAGATAAATTACAAATGCCTTCAATTTGATTGGGCATGTAAAAGGCTAAAACTTCAAACCAAATACCTCAGCCTTGCTTTGATAAACTTACAGCTCCAACTTTCAACTCCTCCTATATCTAACATGGTTTTGCTGATTGAAGACATTATGTTGAAATGTTGTCGCCTTGTGGATTATGAGTTTCCATAGGCTGTGCTTGCCTTTAGATTCATTGACTATTTTAAGGTTGGTGTATCTAATGAGATTGTGGATTTCACCAAAACCTCTAGTGAGATAACTGAAAGGCATCTCAAGAAGCTTGGTATGAGGTATGTTGATAATGAATGGATAATGGCTAAAGAGCCTGCTGCTGTAAACATTGAAGAGATGGAAGAAGATGATGAAGCTGAAGCTCAACATGAGCCTGCACCTCAATGAAGTCCTTTTGAGTCTCTCATGATTCAGAAGATGGATGTTATGCTTCACCTCCATCAAGAGCACTCAACCAAAATTCATAGCTCTTTAGAGAATATCACTTCTAGACTGGAAAACATAGAAACTAGGCTCAGCCTAATTGACCTCCATAACCTAGATAAGGATGAGGCTTAGTTGTGTTTTAGTGATTGTTTCCGCTATTTTTTTGTTATTTCTATTTTAATCCTGTTAAGATGGCTGTTTTGTTTTTGTTTTTATGACAATTGTTATTTTTTTTATAATGGTTGTAATGATTAAGTATATGAACGATATGCAAATGGTTTTTCCCTTGTTCACACTTTATATTTGTTTTACTATGTGTGTTTATGTCTTTTTGGCCTTGTTGTGCCAAAAGGGGGAGAAGTATTGCATTTGTGCATACATTTCTATTCATTTATTTGATCACTTTATTATGATAATGATGATGATGATATGATTTGCCACTTCTCTTGGCCATAGTGTTCAGTCTTTTTAGGTCTATCACAAGAGAAGTCTTTACCCTCAAGCCTCTACAAATGAACTCAATGGCAATTAGATTTTAGCATCATCAAAGCCAAAAAGAGGGGGATTGTTAGAGTTTTGTGTTTTTTTACATTCCCAACTCCTTATTGAGTGGTAGTTGTATTGATTGTTGCTTTTTAGTCTTTATCTATCTATGTATACCTTATGCATCATCATATAGAAGTAGGAAGATTGTTTCTAAGGTTAGAAACATCTTTAGTGCATAACTCTCTATTTTAATCGATTACCGTCTATCCGTAATTGATTACACAAGTATTTTGAGAAGCTTGTAGAGAGATCGTCGTTTTGGTTTAACCGATTACCACATATCCGTAATCGATTGCACATTTCTTTTGAGACCATGTCTATTTTCTTGGGTCTCTGCTTTAATCGATTATGAGGATATAGTAATCGATTACATCATTCTTGAAAGTGTTCCCAGAAGTGATCAAGAACACTTTAATCGATTAAATCAAGAATCTAAACAATTACATTGTTCTTGAAAGCTTTCCAGGTTTGGGGAAGAACACTTTAATTGATTAAGAAGAGAATCTAATCAATTATTTCTTCGAGATAATCGATTACATTTCCATTTTAATCAATTACAGACAGTTATAACTATTTTCTCTATATATAGCCACCTTGTGTTCTCACTTTTGACAATGATTTAGACTGAGATTTCACGACTCACAAACTTCAATTTTCGTTTCTTGAAGCTTTCAAAGGTTAAAGTGAGTTGTAAACATCATTAGAGATCAAGAGAGATCCATTCAATCAAGCATTTGGTGTTTGCATTTGAATGTAAAGGTCGTATCTCTCCTTTAATATCTTTTCATATGTTTTTACATATTGTTGCTGCATGTGCATGAGTGTTTACAACATGCTAGAATAGGGGTTTCTAAGTTTGAAGCTAAGGGTAGGTTTCTATTAGGCTTACATTTTGTAGGTAGAATTTGAAAATGATTGTAAAAAACTCACATTGCATAGTGAAAATCTAATTCAAGTTGAATAAGATAATTGGAGTAGCTTCTCTCGAAATAGAGAGTGAATCAGTATAAATCTTATTTTCCATCTTCTCTTGAATCTTATCTCTCTTTAGTGCATTCTTTATCAATTTACTAAGGTTCAAAGATTTTTTAAAATTGATGCTCTTTAACAAAAGGATATTGTTGATAGAGATGCAACCAACTAGTCTAATGATCCCTTACATGGGACTGGAGGTCCTATGACAAGGTCCAAGACTAAGAGGATGAAGCAAGCATTGCAAGGTTATAAAGATCAAAGAGAAATAAGACCACTGTGAATTAAGGGTTGCACCTAATTGGGTCACTTTCCTACAAATTGATGAAGATGCTTTGTGGCCAACTTGAAGATTCACTTTGGGAAGCCAAATTTACAAGACAAGATGTAACACCCTGAAATTTCGATAATTTAAAATATGTGTGTGATGTATTCCTTGTATTATTTTAATTCTTTATTAATTAGGATTAGTTTAAATTTTATGTGAATTATCCATGTGCAATTGCTTGGTGTACTTGTCAAGTATGTGAAGTTTGTTCGAGTTGCGTTGTAATTGAGTGATTTCGAGTTTGACCCGAAAACCTATTTCAGTAAAATCACCATTATGAATAGGTTAACCGTTGGATTGCATTCATATTTTAAAGATAGGTTCCTAACTCATATATGTAACTTTGGACCGTTGGGATTGTCAAAATAATAACTGGAACGTGAGACATTAATTTTTCACTGAAACGAAAAATTCTAGAATTGGGTCAGCTTGTAACGCCTCTCTTTGCTCTCTCGTGCTTGATTGATTTTAGATGAAATCTTGTGTCCACTTTGTATTAGAATTATCTTAGTTATAAATTTTATAAAAATTTCTTTTCGCTTTGCTTACAAATTCTATTAGTTGTTTATATCATGAATGAATTCTCTCTCCACGGTTTAATTATAATAAAATTCATCAATAAGTTAGAGTATAATACAGTCCATATTACAAGCCCATTAATAAACAGTCCACATACATCTCATAAGCAAAATAAAAATTACAACATCTTTGTCACATCTTTAACTCAACATCCATGCACATCTTCAATTCATCATCCATGCTCGGCTACCACTGTTCATCTGCTCGCCTAAATAAATTGGGGTCATCACAGGTGTCAACCACAGACACAAAATAGGGTAAGTTTATGACAAACGTGGTTTGAATAAAACATATATGGAGGCATATATTCACATATGAGATTATATTATCATTTATAAAATAAGAGACATGCATATTTCACACCTTCTTCAAATCACACTATCAACACAGCACACAGATATGCAACATACTCATCAAGTGATGCATGTGATGCATGCTCTTCTTCTTTATATGATGCATGATTTCTCAACATCTCATCATCAGTGGCCACAGTCAAGATAGCCACATCCCATTGGCACAGATTGGATCGACCAGTCAGGGTAGGTCAGTGTTGCAAAAGGACTCACACCCACACAACATGTGATCATCATGGGTAGGTGATCTCCCCACTGTGGCTACCCCTCAGCTTAGACACCTTTTGTCTAAACGCTCGTCTCAATCCTCAGCTATCTGACATATAATAACCTTGGCTAAACAAATAAAAGAAAAAGAGAAAGAAATTTAAATTTCCAGTTTTCGGTCGCAAAAAGATATAGTGACGGAATTAGCGACAGAATTAGCGACGGATTTAGCGACGGCTGGAATGCCACGCTGGTAGCGTGGGAGCCACGCTGGTAGCGTGGGAGCCACGCTGACAGCGTGGGAAGTGCTCCAGAAAGTCATTTTCTGCTGGAATGCCACGCTGGTAGCGTGGGAGGCCACGCTGGTAGCGTGGGAAGGTCGGCAGACCCTATATTTAAAGGCATATTACGAAATTTTGGCCCAAAAACACTGTTCCTCTTCCTCCATGAGCTTAGACATCCATTGGAGAGTTCTCCAAGCTTCTATGACCTTGTTTCTTCACCTAAAACACTTCCTAAACCCATTAAACCTCCTAGGAACCAAGTTAGAGCCAGAATCCTTCCTCCCTGTCCTTTGGAACTCAGAAAACCCCTTCTCTGAGAAAAGCTGCAGAGAACTCGAGATTGGACGAGGAATGGCGGTGATTCAGCTGCATCAAGGCTAGGGAGAGTAGCCCAGAGGCCTTCCTCGGTAGTTTTGAGGTAAGAAACTCAAGTTTCTCCGGTTAATTTCTGATTTGAGGGTTTTGATGAATAGTGACCCACTTGTGATAGAGTTAGAATTAGCTCTGGGTCCAGTTGAGAGATGTGTTTAGAATGATGAGAGGAGGAAGGATTAGCTTTCAGTTTGTGATTTGGTAACTGTTGGTTTTGGCTCTAGGTTGTGCATGTGTGACTTGGACTGAGTCACTTGAATTGAGACATGCAAGAGCCATTTGGATGGGCTTGTGATGCCTGTGAGGCCTTGGGAACGGTGTCTTGTGAGATAGACCGTCCAAGCCCTATGGAAACCCTGAGGATTTGGGGTTGTTAGAGTTATGAGCTCTCTGAGAATGGCTTGTGTTGAGTCTGTGGTGACTCAGAGGCCATGGCTGAGTTGAGTTAGACCACTGAGGGTCTCTGGAAAGGCTTAGAATGGATAAGCCTGATGAACCTTAAGTTAGATAACTTGGGTTGATGGAAAGGACTGAGATTCCTTTCCCAGAGGCAGTTGTGGACTGCTTGTTGAGCTTGCATGTGTTTATCTGCTTGTATGGTCTGTAATATGCGGTTGTGTGCCTTGGTAGGGCTTGACACAATGGGCAGCAGTGACGCAGACCATCAGATGAGGCTAGAGCTGGGCACGGCTTGCCAGGTAAGCTCACTGTTCTAGGATTTTTCCCTTATGTGTGGTTTGCCACCCAAGTGGGTGATGTATATATATATGATATATGATTGTGGTGAGTCTGAGAGGCTTGGTGAACGGTACTTGGAGTGAAACTCAGTCCGTTCCAGATATTGGAATTATGAAATGGCCTAGTGTGTGCTGGGCTTGAATGTGAAACCCTAGGATAGACACTGAGAAAGTGTGAGACTGTATATGCACCTGAGGTTGCAGGTGATGGAACCTAGAGGATACTGCGATAGTATCGGGCTAGTTGAGGTTCCCTAGCCAGAGGAAGAGTTTGAGGACTCCCTGGAATAGCTGAGATTCCTTGGGAGGTGCCACTGCTCTCCGCTAAAGTCCTAAGGGTGGATTGCCCTGTATGGAGGTTCCTCCTTAGGCAGAGATGTTGAAAGTCCTGAGTGGTTATCCTCAGGCCAGTGTTTGGAAGTCCTGAGAAATGGTATGCCTCCGGTGGGAGATGATCTCTCAGGCATTGGTTTGGAAAGCCCTGGAATGATTGCCCTGTATGGATGTTCATTCCAGGCCAGTGATGATGAAAGTCCTGGAGGTGATTGCCCTATATGGAGGTTCTTGCCCAGGCATGTGTTGTGAAAGTCCTGGAGAGGCCAGGCAGTGGACAGATATGTTGTATCTCTAAGAGAGGGCTTCCCAAGGGGATGAGAGCCTAAGGCCTCTTAGATGAGCCATATCTGGATTCTGAAAGTCCTGAGTTGAGGGATTCCTCAGGCAGTGTGTGTATGTAAAGTCCTGAGTAGATAACTCAGGCAAGGCTTGTTCTGATAGATGAGGCGATGCTTCTCAAGTATGGAAAGTGTCCAGTAGTAGACACTTATGTGATTGTACCTCTGTGAGACGAGTCTGCGATGGCTAGAGAGCCAGATGGCTTGAGAGCCAGTGTGAGGTGGACTACCTCTTATGCTGATAGCATCCTTTAAGTACCCAGAGGACTGGGGAATGTATGACAGCTAGGACGGTGTCCTCGGCTTTGTTGTGTTCTGTTATGTTGTGCTTAAGGGGTAAATCAGGGTAAGGGAGGATCTCCCAGGACTATGAGCTTACTGAGATGTTTATCTCACCCCTGTTGTGGGTTGTGGTTTTCAGGTACTTCTTGAGAAGAGGAGTCATCACAGGGCAGGAGGCCCTAGTTGAGTTGCTGGAGTGGTCAGTGGCTGCAGATGAAGACTAGAAGAGTCTTTATTTTATCTCTGTCTTGTATTATAAAAAGATAGGGTGTGAGTGTACACCCATTTTACTGTACATATAATGATGTATGACCAGTGGTGGTCTGGTTTTTGAGCATGTATAGGTACAGACGATGATGATGTTGTATTAGTGAATGTTTCCTCCTGATGATCTCTATTGGAATTTTATGTATATCTGCTTATGTTAGGTATGTTTTATCTGGATCAGCAGAGACTTGTTTATGTGTGTTTTATATTCTATGCATAATGTAATCAGGAAAATCGATTCTATCGCTTCCGTACTGCGTTAGATTAACGCTGCTAGCGCGCTTATGATATTATTAATGATAACACGTCCGGGGTGTTACATTTAATGGTATCAGAGCGGTTTCTTGATAGAAGCGTTATGCATGGAATGGTGTGGTGCCTGCTACTGCGGTTTGATCTGACATGAACACTTGCATGTGGGTACATTGGATGTGAGCCTGATCAACTCACTGATTGTGTACATGTGCAATGTCATGTTGAGATCCAGAAACAACAGTAGGGCGACCTAGGTCTAGTCTGATCCAGTAGTGGCTGCGGTGGCGGCCATGCAGCAAGAGGTAGCTGCAAGTAGGCAGATTCAGTGGGAGCTACAGCGTGAGATGGCTGCTGAGAGAGATAGGTATGAAGCCTTGATGAAGGCTCATCAGGAGTTGTTAGAGGAGGTCAGAGTCTTAAGGAGGGGTGACAGAGTACCCCCGACATCTCTGGTGGTTGTAGGCGAGGGAAGTCACCATCAGGTAGGCGGGAGCCACCGAAAGCGGGACTAGATGTCCCGTGTGGAGACAGAGATAGTTGTGCAGCCCGAAGGAAGAAGCTTATCTCTTTTGTAAGCATGACCCTCCAGCTTGTGAGGGTAGATATGATCCTGTTGCCGCAGCATGGTGGCTGCAGGCTATGCAGAGGCTCTCTGAGGTGAAGGAGTGTCTAGATCACCCGAGGTTGCTGTATGCGACCTAGCTGCTGCAAGGCGATGCCCATGAGTGATGGAGGACCACAGCAGCGATGCTGAGAGACTAGGGAGAGGTTCTCTCCTAGTAGAGGTTTGGAGCCTGCATCCTGGATGAGTATTTTCCCAGGAATAATATAGAGCAGAAGTAGGCTGAGGTGACAGTCGTGTTCGGTGAGGGAACATGACTGTGGCTGAGTATTTGGCTAGGGTAGGAGCCGGCCAAGTATGTTGTTTAGGAGATCCATGTCTGATTTCCTCGTGGCTAAGTTCTGAGGGGACTTAGAGAGGGTTTTAGAGGTGCTGGTTGTCGGCAGTGGATCTCGAGTAATGGACAGCTTGGTGGGGCAGTGTCGCAAGCAGTCTACTTACTCGGTGGAGCATAGGGTAGAGAGACCCAGAGAGGCTGACCAGCTGTGCAGGGCTAAGGCAAGGAGCTGGAACTGGTTTTGATTACAGCTCCGAAGTGCCTGAGTGTGCCTAGTCGCAAAAGGATGCGGCAGAGGACAGAGACACTCCAGTGTGATTTGTGTGACAAGTATCACTGGAATGTGTGTCCTACGGGTCAGCTCCTATGCTATAGATGTGGCCTGCAGGGCCCTACGCGTAGATGTGTCCTGAGGAGGACAAGCAGACAGAGAGAGTCTCCAGAGGTACCAGACCAGTTGTCTGAGGCTTTGACCCAAGGTGAGGTATGATGATATACCTGATACGGGTCTATGTTTGGGTATATGTAGTCTCCATGTGTGTGATGGAGAAAATCATGCTTCGAGGAAGCGGTTATCGTTTAGATAGTTTGTTATGGACCTCCCTAGGAGAGGGGTTTCCTCCTAGTTGGTTTTCTCTGGTTGAGGAGCTCCCAGAGAATTGGTTTCTTATAGACCAAGAGGATAGAAGTTGAGGAATTCCTTTTATACCTCGGAGGTGCCATAGATGTGCGTCCATGTTTAAGGGACAGTTCCCGATGGGACAGCACACTACACTCCTGGGGAGTGATGGTATCTTTATTATTTATACTTGGATGTGGTATGATCTGTGAAGGGCATGGAGTGAATCTCTGGCCAGAGCATCGAGTGAACCTCTGCTCTATGTTGATAGCATTGAGTGGAACTCTGCTATATGTTGAGGACATCGAGTGAATCTCTGCCCATGGCATTGAGTGTAACTCTGCCATATTGTGGGCGTTGAGTGTAACTCCGCCATATGTTGTTGTTAGCGTTGAGTGTAACTCCGCTAGGCATTGAGTGTAACTCTGCCATATTGTGGGCGTTGAGTGTAACTCCGCCATATGTTGTTGTTAGCGTTGAGTGTAACTCCGCTAGGCATTGAGTGTAACTCTGGCATATTGTGGGCGTTGAGTGTAACTCCGCCATATGTTGTTGTTAGCGTTGAGTGTAACTCCGCTAGGCATTGAGTGTAACTCTGCCATATTGTGGGCGTTGAGTGTAACTCCGCCATATGTTGTTGTCAGCGTTGAGGCGTTGAGGTAGCTCCGCCAGATGTATGGAGCAAGATGTTTGCTCATGTCGTTTACGGGGCCGAGAGATCCCAGCAGCCAATATGGCAGATAGCCAAGATGCTGTGAGAGGTGTTCCAGCAGAGGCTTGGTCCGCCGTTAAGATCTCGAGCGGCATAGCATGGAAGTGATCCATGTGTGATCTCAGTTTTGACTGAGAGCTGAGTGAGCAGCTCAGAGATGTATGCCTGTCGTAGACAGGGGATCATCTGGTCTATAGTTGAGAGGGACCAAGTGGATGATGAGCAGAGTAGCGCAGCGGAGATCTGCGAGGCCTAGTCATAGGGTGTAGCTATGAGGGCCAGGATAGACCAGCAGGACGACTCTTAGATGGCACATGGCTGGTGATAAGCTAAGCTCTGTTATGATGCCTAAGAGCGAGCTGGTGAACCTGTCGAGATGTATCAGCATCCTGAGAGGAATTTTGGTGGCCAGGGATGACGAGAGACCTGGCTGTTGATACGGTTAATGTCTGGTATGTCACACGGTTAGTGACAGTGATCCGAAGTTACCTCTTGGGGTGAGGTGTTCTTCGAAAGGTTTTAGAACCCAGCTGAGGCTTGTTATCGCTTACCATCCTCGGAATGATCATCAGATGTAGCAAGCCATCCCAATTCTGGAGGATGAGTTGTGAGTAAGTGTACCTTGGAGCAGGGTACTAGCTGGGTAAATGCCTGCCTATGATGGAGTTTCCTGATACATGTTAAGTATGACATGGCATCTTTTGAGGCCTGGTATGGCCGATAATGCAGGACTCCGGTTGGGTGGGCAGAGGCATGAAAGAGACAACTCCTTGAACCTGAGATGGTTCAGTAGCTCTTGAGCTGATCTGGAGGATCAGAGATATGTTTTGAGAGCTCAGAGTCGATAGAAAGGATATGTATGGTCCTAGACACAGAACCCTTACAGTTGATGAGGGTGATCTGGTGTGTCTGAGGCTAGTTCTGGTCACAGGTGTAGGACGGGCTTGTGATGTGAGGAGGTTGTCTTCCAGTCATCAGGACTACATAAGGGTTTGCCATGAGTCCTAGTTGAGTGAATGTGATAGATTCGTCACATGTGGTAGAAGCCCGACACTGATCAGATTAGAGAGAATCTGACAAGTCCTACACGACCTGTGAGGTCTTTGGCTCGGATGGAGCAGGGCTAATCTCTAGTTGAGGTATGGCTTTCGAATTTTGCGGACAAAATTCTTAAAAAGGTGGGGTGAATATAATAACCTTGGCTAAACAAATAAAAGAAAAAGAGAAAGAAATTTAAATTTCCAGTTTTCGGTCGCAAAAAGATATAGTGACGGAATTAGCGACAGAATTAGCGACGGATTTAGCGACGGCTGGAATGCCACGCTGATAGCGTGGGAAGTGCTCCAGAAAGTCATTTTCTGCTGGAATGCCATGCTGGTAGCGTGGGAAGGTCGGCAGACCCTATATTGAAAGGCATATTACGAAATTTTGGCCCAAAAACACTGTTCCTCTTCCTCCATGAGCTTAGACCTCCATTGGAGAGTTCTCCAAGCTTCTATGACCTTGTTTCTTCACCTAAACACTTCCTAAACCTATTAAACCTCCTAGGAACCAAGTAAGAGCCAGAATCCTTCCTCCCTGTCCTTTGGAACTCAGAAAACCCCTTCTCTGAGAAAAGCTGCAGAGAACTCGAGATTGGACGAGGAATGGCGGTGATTCAGCTGCATCAAGGCTAGGGAGAGTAGCCCAGAGGCCTTCCTCGGTAGTTTTGAGGTAAGAAACTCGAGTTTCTCCGGTTAATTTCTGATTTGAGGGTTTTGATGAATAGTGACCCACTTGTGATAGAGTTAGAATTAGCTCTGGGTCCAGTTGAGAGATGTGTTTAGAATGATGAGAGGAGGAAGGATTAGCTTTCAGTTTGTGATTTGGTAACTGTTGGTTTTGGCTCTAGGTTGTGCATGTGTGACTTGGACTGAGTCACTTGAATTGAGACATGCAAGAGCCATTTGGATGGGCTTGTGGTGCCTGTGAGGCCTTGGGAACGGTGTCTTGTGAGATAGACCGTCCAAGCCCTATGGAAACCCTGAGGATTTGGGGTTGTTAGAGTTATGAGCTCTCTAAGAATGGCTTGTGTTGAGTCTGTGGTGACTCAGAGGCCATGGCTGAGTTGAGTTAGACCACTGAGGGTCTCTGGAAAGGCTTAGAATGGATAAGCCTGATGAACCTTAAGTTAGATAACTTGGGTTGATGGAAAGGACTGAGATTCCGTTCCCAGAGGCAGTTGTGGACTGCTTGTTGAGCTTGCATGTGTTTATCTGCTTGTATGGTCTGTAATATGCGGTTGTGTGCCTTGGTAGGGCTTGACACAATGGGCAGCAGTGACACAGACCATCAGATGAGGCTAGAGCTGGGCACGGCTTGCCAGGTAAGCTCACTGTTCTAGGGTTTTTCCCTTATGTGTGGTTTGCCACCCAAGTGGGTGATGTATATATATATGATATATGATTGTGGTGAGTCTGAGAGGCTTGGTGAACGGTACTTGGAGTGAAACTCAGTCCGTTCCAGATATTGGAATTATGAAATGGCCTAGTGTGTGCTGGGCTTGAATGTGAAACCCTAGGATAGACACTAAGAAAGTGTGAGACTGTATATGCACCTGAGGTTGCAGGTGATGGAACCTAGAGGATACTGCGATAGTATCGGGCTAGTTGAGGTTTCCTAGCCAGAGGAAGAGTTTGAGGACTCCCTGGAATAGCTGAGATTCCTTGGGAGGTGCCACTGCTCTCCGCTAAAGTCCTAAGGGTGGATTGCCCTGTATGGAGGTTCCTCCATAGGCAGAGATGTTGAAAGTCCTGAGTGGTTATCCTCAGGCCAGTGTTTGGAAGTCCTGAGAAATGGTATGCCTCCGGTGGGAGATGATCTCTCAGGCATTGGTTTGGAAAGCCCTGGAATGATTGCCCTGTATGGATGTTCATTCCAGGCCAGTGATGATGAAAGTCCTGGAAGTGATTGCCCTATATGGACGTTCTTGCCCAGGCATGTGTTGTGAAAGTCCTGGAGAGGCCAGGCAGTGGACAGATATGTTGTATCTCTAAGAGAGGGCTTCCCGAGGGGATGAGAGCCTAAGGCCTCGTAGAGGAGCCATATCTGGATTCTGAAAGTCCGGAGTTGAGGGATTCCTCAGGCAGTGTGTGTATGTAAAGTCCTGAGTAGATAACTCAGGCAAGGCTTGTTCTGATAGATTAGGCGATGCTTCTCAAGTATGGAAAGTGTCCAGTAGTAGACACTTATGTGATTGTACCTCTGTGAGACGAGTCTGCGATGGCTAGAGAGCCAGATGGCTTGAGAGCCAGTGTGAGGTGGACTACCTCTTATGCTGATAGCATCCTTTAAGTACCCAGAGGACTGGGGAATGTATGACAGCTAGGACGGTGTCCTCGGCTTTGTTGTGTTCTGTTATGTTGTGCTTAAGGGGTAAATCAGGGTAAGGGAGGATCTCCCAGGACTCTGAGCTTACTGAGATGTTTATCTCACCCCTGTTGTGGGTTGTGGTTTTCAGGTACTTCTTGAGAAGAGGAGTCATCACAGGGCAGGAGGCCCTAGTTGAGTTGCTGGAGTGGTCAGTGGCTGCAGATGAAGACTAGAAGAGTCTTTATTTTATCTCTGTCTTGTATTATAAAAAGATAGGGTGTGAGTGTACACCCGTTTTACTGTACATATAATGATGTATGACCAGTGGTGGTCTGGTTTTTGAGCATGTATAGGTACAGACGATGATGATGTTGTATTAGTGAATGTTTCCTCCTGATGATCTCTATTGGAGTTTTATGTATATCTGCTTATGTTATGTATGTTTTATCTGGATCAGCAAAGACTTGTTTATGTGTGTTTTATATTCTATGCATAATGTAATCAGGAAAATCGATTCTATCGCTTCCGTATTGCGTTAGATTAACGCTGCTAGCGCGCTTATGATATTATTAATGATAACACGTCCGGGGTGTTACATGACACCTCCTCTTGAGGTAAACATCGCGGCTTAACCTCCGCAGGGCAACACGGCTTAACCCCGTAGGGAATATGCATATGAATGAAACATGCATGAATAATCCACTTTTATTATTTAATTATTCTTCTTCTCATGCATCTCAAAGCTCCACATCTTTCACAATTCATGGCATATGCTTTTTAAACAACACGTAAAGCTTCTTTTAACTATCACATAAAGCTTTACACAACAGCCATAGTTCAATTCCATAACTCTTCAAAGATAAGTCATAGATTTCAACTATTTGTTTAATCATACAATTCTTCATTTATCTCTATTATAGAGCTTCAACAAAACTCTTGGAATCCATAAATAATCACAACACACTTATCAACACAAGGATTCCAATACTTCACCCATCTTTGTTTCTTTGGAACATTTCATCCAACACATGGTGTGCTTTTTATGGAAACATCAACAACACATGAAATATTACATAACTTTTATTAAAGTATTCAACTATACAAATATAATTCCAATCCAACAACAGAGATTCCAACAAACGACTTTTGAACATATTTTATTGATTGTAACAAATTATCAAACACATGATGTGTAAGCTTGAATTCATATAATACTTTAAAGAAAGCTACTTAAACATTATTCTTCACAAAGTTCCACATCATTCTAAGATTAAATAGACATATTTTCAACCAAGTTCTAGCATCAAATTAAATATATATATATATATATATATATATATATATATACTTAAGGAACCTAGGAGACTTTGGCCAACATCAAATTTGTAGCAACATATTCCATTCAAAGTTATCATTCTAAACCATTAAAAATATTTACTGATTAAGCTATACTTAAACTATAGTTAACATTAATCTTTATAAAGTTCAATATGATAAGTATGCTTCCAACCATAAAATAGATAAGCTCAAAGATTTATAGAACACTTAAAACACTTAAACTTTAGTACAACATTTAAACTTATATCAACATATTCTATTGAACATCTATTTTTAAACAACTATTTTCTTAAAGATAGC
>PYAF01005468.1:30417-46718 GCA_007407185.1 Glycine tomentella
TCGAATATTAATTATAGTTATAAAAGAATTAATTTAATAAAGGATCCCCCTTTTTTGACACGAAATGGATATATCCATACCATATATCTTGGACTTATTTTTATGAAATAATTAAATATGGCAAAACCTATATCTAAAACGGGTTCGCGTAAAAATGTACGTATTGGTTCGCGTAAGCATACTCGTAAAATACCAAAGGAAGTTATTCATGTTCAAGCTAGTTTCAACAATACTATTGTAACTGTTACAGATGTACGAGGTCAGGTGATTTCTTGGTCTTCCACCGGTACTTGCGGATTCAAGGGTACACGAAGAGGGACACCTTTTGCAATCATTAAAAAATATTGGGGTGTTACAAGTGTGACAAGTATCAAGGGTTGAATCATCATCTTCAAGATTAACACCAACGGTTTTTTTGTGTAAAACCACTTATCACCTTTCATCACAAGGATCTTGGACATAAAACACCTGTTTAACTTGTTTTGCCATGATGAAAGGTTCATTCTTATAAGTTAGCTTATTTAGATCTACCAAAGTAAATCCGAAATCATCGATTCGCTCACCGATATTGCTATCAACCCACTTACACTTAAAAACACACACAATGAATTTAACGTAATTAAGCTCCCAAATTTCTTCAATGACTCCAAAGTAAGGCATGAACACCAGACGAGGACTTTCATCATTTACAATAGCAAAGTATTGGGATTTAGCCTTAAGACTAACCCCATTATTTTGCCTTATACTCTTGTCATCTTGTAATTTGGTGTAGAACGAATACTTGTTGATATTGTATCCCTACCAAGTTCTAACATTTTGTTTAGGCCCATCTACTAATTTCGTTAACGTTTAAGAAGCATTATCATTATCAAATATTGTATCTTTAAACCAATTTAGGATAGTCTTATTATGCTCTTTCAACACCCTACTCTTGGTCATTTTTGGGTTACTTTCCTTCACTAAGGCTTCACGAAAAACTATGTATGGCACAACTTCATTAGTTTTATTCAATATATACAAATGCGCTTGACTCAATTCCTTTAGCCCCAGAGATATAACATTCAGTCCTCATGAACCCTTACCTCCCACTCTCGTCACGAAGAGACTCGAGAAGCCTAACAGGTTTTCCCTTTTCAATGTATTCTAAACAAAACTCCATAACTTTTTCTGCAATGTACCTTTCAACAATGGATGTTTCAGGACGGTGTAGATTTTTGGTATACCCTCTTAAGATCTTCATGTATTGCTCAATCTGGTATATCCACTGTAACTAAATGAGGCCACACAGTTTAATTTGCCTCACTAGATGAACAATTAAGTAAACCATGATATTGAAAAATGAAGGAGGAAAATACATCTCCAACTAACACAAGATAGTAGCATCCTCGTTTTCCAAGTCATCCAACTCTATAGGGTCAATGACTTTGCTACATATAGCATTGAAGAATAAGCATATGCGAGTTATGGCATGCTTGACTTTGTTAGACAAGATGTCTTGTATCGCCACGACAAAGAGTTGTTGAATCAAGACGTCAATCATGAGACTTTAAGCCAACTAATTTCATATCTTCAATATGCACAAGGCTCTTAATATTGGAAGAGTATCATCGTGACACTTTGGCACGCAGCAGAGACTAACAAAAGCTTGTCTTCTCATTTCTTGAAAAAGTATGACATGTTGGAGGCAAATATATTTTCTTACCATCAGACCTTAGATGTAACTAGTCATGTAAACCCGTCTCATCAAGATCTTAACAAGTATTTAAATCATCCTTTGTCTTGCCTTTAATGTTAAGAAGCAAGCCAATTACACTATCACACATATTTTTTCTCCACATGCATAACATCAATACAATGTCTAACATCTAGATCAGTCTATTATGGAAGATCAAAGAATATTGACCTCTTCTTCCATATGCAAGTTTTACTTGTCAGCTTCTTTTGGGTCTTTCCAAATATAGTATTGACATCTCAACCCGTTCAAAAACCTGTTGACTAGTTAAGGGTATCAACGCAATTTCATTTTCCTGACTTCCATTAAAAGCTTTTTTCGATCGCCAATAAGGGTGCTAAGGTTGGAGAAAACGTCGATGTCAAGTGTAAACTATTTTTCTTCTATGTTTCAGTTGTACATGGCTTGTGTCTTCTTCACAGATAATGCATCACGATGCCCCTTAACACAATATCCACTCAAATTCCCATATGCTGGAAAGTCATTAATAGTACAAAATACCATTGCACACAACTTGAAGGTCTCATTTCAATTCCCATCAAACACGTTAACCCTTTTGTCCCACAACTTTCTCAAGTCTTATATCAAGGGACTTAGACAAACATCATAGACAACATCATTCTTTTTTGTTTCATGCACAACCAAGGAGGCAGGTTGTGAATTACGAGCAAAAGAGGCCTTGAATTGTGGTTAGTGCATAAATTGCCAAAGGGATTCATTCCATCACAATTTCTCCTATTTGCATGCCATGTAAGGTCTTTTGCATCATCTCTATTAGCAAACAGTTGGTTAAACCTTGGAATGATAGGAAGATACCATAACACCTTTGCTGGGGGTCTTTCTTTGTGCTTTCATCACTACTACACTCTTCATCATCCTTCATTTTGTACTGTGATACCCCACACTTGGGGCATTTATGCATTTTTCAAACTCATCTCTATACAGTATATAATCATTAGGGCATGCATGAATTTTCTAATACTTCATACCTATCGAACACAATATCTTCTTCGCCTCGTAGTAATTTTTTGGCAACGTGTTTTCCACTGGAAGCATACCTTGCACTACCTTAAGCAATGATGTGAAGCTTTTGTCACTCCACCCATATCTAGCCTTCAGATTAACAAAACTTAACATCACTGACAACAGTGTCAATGACTTCTTGCACCTTGGATACAAAACCTTATTTGAATCACTCTCCAATGTATCATACAAAGGGGCATGTGCTTGCTTAAAAGAATCTTGTCCAAGATCATAAATTATATCCTCAGTTTGAGGCCCTTTTTTCATGTCTGTCAACTCACCATCCCATATCCATGTTGTATAATTATTTGTAATCTCGTTATAGAGAAGATGTTCTCGTATGTCATCGACTACTTATTGTCTCCCATTCAAACAGTTAATAGAAGGACACAAATATTTCCCCTCCTCATCTGGTTGACTTCTTTCCAAGGCAAATTCTAAGAATTGTTCAACCCCATTCTCATATGCAGGGCTCATGCGACTTGCATTCATCCAACTTTGATCCATTTTTCCTCTTCTATGAGTCACTTAAAGTTATTCTATGCATAAAGATCTTACTTTTTTCCATTAAAGGTGTGGCCCTATCCCATTCAGGAAGACATTTTTTATACTTGATTTATACACATAGGTTAAGTATGTTTTCTAAGATTTGACGAAATTTTGACAACATTTCGCTTTGATCTCCAAGTACACAACATAAAAGAGGTGACATTAATTTCACCACAATCAAATTTTGCACTCAGAGAACAAAGTGAAATGCAATATACATCAAATTTAAGAAAACAAACTTAACCTATAGGTATGAATTTAGTATAAAAAATGACTATTCTCAAACTGTCCAAATGGACAATTCAAGATTTAATACAATGATTAACCAAACTGTCCATATTAATCATTGTATTGAATCTCAAACGAGAAATTAAGGTTCACTTACAATGAACATAAGTTGTATATAAATAATTGTCATTAATAGAACGAATAGAATCTTTGCAATAAAATTAGTTTCCAATATTCATTAATACTGGAAACTGCTACTATGACTACCAAGGATATATACATTAAACAAAAATATATACATGTCCATCTATGGTGTAACATTGATCAGGAAACAAAGTTGTCATACAGGAAGTTCATAAATCAAGCATGGTAACGTTGTGGCAGTGGTTGAAATCATATAGCAGTATGGAAAAAGGCATACAAATGGAGGATGTATTATTTCCAGGTAGCTTGTAAATGACGTGTACTCTCAAGTAGTTGAAAATCAAAGCATCAATCAACAATATTTGTGTATTTGTCCCTAACAAGAATATTTGCAGAAACCATGCAATTAGGACTTACATAATTTATGTAGTTTACAAGTAATTTGTAAAACCGAACAACTATTTAATCTTAATCATAACAGACCAACTGTAATTTGTTTCAATCATAACATAGCAAAGATATTAACAATTTGCATCAATGAATAAAAGCCAAGATGTGATCCTCCTCATCCATTGGAAGAAGAAAGCAGCTAAAATTTTAGGATTTTTTTTTAACTTAAACACCAAAATAAATTTAAAAAGAAAATTACAAAAGTTAAATATACGAAATTAAAATTAATTCAGTGTACCTTAAAATTTGTTTTGGTTGCAAGTTCAATAGAAAGCCAAAACAAAGGAATAACACTTCACAATAACAGTTATTCATTTACATAGTTCTTGTTCCTTTCAAAATTCGAAAGTCAACATAAAAAATCATAATTTATACGAATAGGAAGAATAGTTTTCCTCACTGCACATTTACAGTATAATTAGCATCTAGAAATATGAAGTGTTAGCCATGCCCCCAAATTTGAGGTACATGATCTTTAAGACAATGCCTGAGAATATTAATTGAAAATATATTTATGGCAACTTTGCAAAATTGAATTAGTTCAATTGGTCTACAGTCATGTAAACCATGAAACAATCCTAAATAAAGGTAATAATTAGTTTCACTAGAAAAATATGAAAATTACATAACCAATTAACCACATTTAATTAGTGAATACCCCTTTCCTTGCCATGTCTCTGTTGACTTCCCTTCCAAAACATCGAGAACAAAAACAATTTTAACAAGAAAACGAGAAGGGACACTTTCAAGGTGCAAACTAAAATGAAATATCTAAACTCATTGAGAGTTATTAAAGATAATTCTATACTTTAGGTAAAGAAATATTTTTTTGTTCAATAAGAATTACATGTATAACACTCTTTGGTTCAACAAATGCTTCAATATTTTTCTAATCACAGTCAAACCTGAAAACAGAAATGAAGGAACAAAACAATGTGAGGATAGTGGAAAATGGCAACCCCAAGATCAAGAAAGGGGAGAAACAAACACTAGCTTTAATTTGAAACACCAAATTCCTTGTAAGGGATAGGAATTAAGTCTTGAGTCTTGACCTTTCGATGAAGCTCTCCACCATAATAATGCAATGATTGACAACATTCTCAAGTTATTACCAAAAGTTAATATAAAAAGCATGATGATTTGAAGAGTATTTTGGTTATAGAAAAATGCCCACATTTCCAAGGGTGTCTCTCAACCTTAAATTTTTTTTGTTGTAAATTTTATTTATGGTTTCTCTCTGGTGACCTAATAGATGTTTCAAGGGAAGTTCTATTAGGAAAGGCAAAAAGCTTACACAGCTTTACATTTTTACTCACTTTGGCTCACTAGCTCTTTCTCTTTTTTTATTTATTAAAAAAAGTGGAGTTCTTGTCTTTCACCTAGATACATTTCCTATTTCTACTTACTATAATATTTTCTTCTACAAAGAGAGGTAATAACTTTCCTATTAATATCATATAAAATTAAACTAAGGGGAATCTTACAAAATCTGGGCAAACAACCACAAACCCTGGCTATTAGCATGAATTTATAAAAGAATCCAAATGGATATACATAAATCTATTTGCACAAAGTTACTGATGGTAGAATCTATAAAATATAATTAAGGAAATCAACTGAACAAAGCTTTGTATAAGCCATAGATATTTCCATCTTTAACCAATATCATTAGATCACATTAACCTTTTCCTATCAATGTACAACAATGGATTGAATAATCCCTGCACATAGGTGAGAGCCACAAAGTGGACCTAATATGAAAACATAACAAAAGACAGGGATGGTAGATAGAAATAATAGCTTTAGCACTCATTTGAATATTGCATCTCAACTTGAAACAGTTTTTGTATTGGCCTCAAGACTAGAACAACAGTAAGATAAATAACAAGTCAATTTATATAATATGATCAAGATTAAGATTACAAAATTAAAAAGTTACATATGGTCAATGTTTCATGTAACACCTCGTAGGCCTCCGGTGCGTTATCATTAATAATATCAGAATCGCGCTATCAGCGTAAAATAAAAGCGGTGCGGAAGCGCAAGAATCGATTTTTCTGGAATACATTATGCATGGAAATAAAAATCACAACACAAGCATCATAAATCAAGCCCCTGTTGATCCAAATATCCGACACATACATCATAGGCAGATACAGATATAAATCTTAACACCAAAATCAGGAGGAAGAAACATCATTGACTCATACATAAAAACATACTCTCTGTACATATACATGACAGAAGCTTGACCACATCTGGGTCATACATCAAAATTTGTACAGAATAATAGGTATACACACACACCCTATCCCTACACAGGATACAAGACAAAGATCAAAACAAAACTCTTCTGATCTTTAACTGCATCCCTCAACCACCTTAGCACTCAACTTCGGCCTCTTGCCCAGAGGTCACTCCTCTCCTCTAGAAGAAGCACCTAAAAAACCACAACCCCACACAGGGTGAGACATACGTCTCAGTAAACTCAGGGTTCTGGGAGATCTGCCCTTACCCTGGTTCACCTCCAAGCACACACACAGAACCAATAAACACAATTATAGCCTAAGATATCATCCTAGCTTTCTTCACCCGGCTGTCGGGTATATCACTGGATGCTATCAGCATCAAAGGCATTCCACCTCATACTGGCTCTCACAGCCATCTAAACATAATCTTACAGAGCCAAAACAAAAACATGGCACAACCACCAATCACTGGCTCTCGCAGTCGTCTCCCAGAGGTACTAAAGTATAAGTGTCAACCACTGGACACTTTCTATACTAGAGAGGCATCGCCTCATAAACTGTATAGCATATTGCCTGAGGCACCCCTCAGGACTTCACTCAAGCAGATATGGCTCCTCTAAGAGGCTCTAGGCTCTTATCCCCTTGGGATGCCCTTTCTTAGAGATACAACATATCTGTACACAGTCAGGCCTGGGCAAGAACATCCATATAGGGCAATCACCTCCAGGACCTTCACATACATATGCCTGAAAGAGATCATCTCATGCTTGAGGCACTCATCTTTCAGGACTTCCAAATCTACTGCCTGAGAGAGATCATCTCATACAAGAGGCACTCAATCCTTCAGGATTTCCAAACACGGTCTGAGAGAGAGCATCTCCCACCGGAGGCACTCCATCCCTCAAACTATCAATCCACTACCTGAGAGAGATCTTCTCACAAAGGAGGCACTCATCCCTCAGGGCTTCCAAATCACATGCCTGAAAGAGATCATCTCATACAGGAGGCACTCATCTTCCAGGACTTCTAACCCGCTGCCTGAGAGAGATCATCCCACACCAGGGCACTCAATCCCTCAGGACTTTCAACCACATGCCTGAGAGAGATCATCTCACACCGGAGGCACTCGATCCCTCAGGACTTTCAGAAACTGGCCTGAGGATAACCACTCAGGGCTTTCATCATCACTGCCTAAGAAGGAACATCCATACGGCAATCCGTCCTTAGGACTTTAGGTGAAGAGCAGTGGCACCTCACCGGCAATATCAGCCATTCCCACTGAGTCCTCAAACTCTTCCTCTGGCTAGGAAATCTCATCTAGCCGGATACTATTCCAGTATCCTCTTGATGCAAACACAGACCATACCATAGTCTTTTTCCTCAGATTCAATCATAGAACACTGATATAGTGTTCATCCATCAAAAAGGCCCAAGGCTCATTACACCTGTACCACAGATGTATCATTACCCTCACACTCTCTCAGTGTCTATCCTGGGGTTTAATCTCATACATAAGCACATTAACACCCTTTCGGTGTTTAGCTAATCATAATCAACCATAGGCTACATTGGCCTTGAACATGCAACATATATATATATATATGTACATCCATGGCATAATTAATACACCATCACCCACTTGGGTGGCAAACAAGCGTAAGGGAACATATCCCAGAACGATGAGCTTACCTGACAAACCGTGCCTGCAGCTCTAACCTTGATCAATGGTCTGCGTCCTTGACAATCACAGTGTTAGCCCTATCAAGGCATACAAGCACGTATCACAGACCATTCAAACACATAACATACATAAGCTCATCTGACTTAAGGTTCATCAGGCTCATCTACCACAAGCCTTTCCATGCACCCTTCGAGGTCTATTTCAGATCAACCATGGCCTCAGAGTCATTCAGACTCAATCCAAGTCACTCACAATGAGCTCAAAGCTCTCACACCCTAACTACTCAGGGATTTCCATAGGGTTTGGATGGTTAAACCCCCAAGACACCGTTACCAAGGCCTCTCAGGCACCTCAAGCCCATCAACAAGGCTCTTGCATGTATCAATATCAAGTGACTCAGTCCAAGTCACACATGCACCACCTAGAGCCAAAACCAACATTCACCAAATCACGAACTGAAAGCTAATCCTTCCTTCTCTCATCATTCTAAACACATCTCTCAACAGGACCCAGAGCTAATTCTAGCTCTATCACAAGTGGGTCACTATTCATCCCAACCCCCAAATCACAAATCAATCGGAAAAACTCAAGTTTCTTACCTCAAAACAGAAGAGGAAGGCCTCTGGACTGCTCTCCCTAGCCCTGGTGCAGCTGAAACACTGTTGTTCCTTGCCCAAACTCGAGCTCTACCTCCTCCTCTGAGAAAGGGGCTTCTCTGGGGTTTCAAGGACAAAGGAGGAAGGATTCTAGCTAAAACTTGGATTCTAGGAGGTTAGAGGTGTTTAGAAAGTGTTTAGGGCTAAGAAACGGGGTCATGGAAGCTTGGAAAGGTCCAACAATGGAGGTTGAGGCGCTGGGGAAGAAGAAGAGAAGATTTCTCTTCTGAAAACGCGACCCCCTTTAAATACTGGGTCTGTTCGAGGTCTGGCGCGATCCGCGCCAGATACCGTGCTACCCGTGCCAACTGCACCGCCATTGTGACGCCATCCGCGCGGCACCCACGCTACCAGCGCCATCTTGCCGAACCTGTGGCGCCATCCACGCCACACCCCGCGCTAACCGCATCACAACTCAACCCAGTTGGCGCTCCCAGCGTCAACTCTGGCGCCCTTGGCGTCAGATTACAGAGAGTCTGGCGCTGACAGCGCCAATCCTGGAGCTGGTCGCGCCACACCTCAGGAAAGGTTTCCTCTTCAGGCCTTCTGGCACTATCCGCGCGAAACGCCGCGCCATCCGCGCCAGAACCTTGGGCATTACATTTCAAGACAAGATTTAAAACAATTACATTCTCATAAATTTGAATAAGATTTGTTAAAGGTTTTTCAAACATTTCTTTAGAGAATATTACTCAATAATAATTTTTAGTTAGTACTTTCTTGTATTTTCTGGCTCTTTAATTAAGATGTGATAGCCTTACTAATTATCTTCTTTTAAATTGAACGAGTACTTGATGTAGTGAATACATGATGAACCACTCCAAATAGAAAATGGAACTATTTTGTTTCCTCTTGTTTAAGTCAATTTTCTTGTAGTGCACCTAATTTTCTTAAGCTCTTGTTTCGTAAAGTTATTTGTTCTTCTTCTGCCTTTGTCATCCTACGTACCTTTTTCTTGGTGTTGAACTAAGCTATTTTTATTCAGATATTATAATCGAAAGTGTTCATTACTAAATGAGTTCATATCTTTATTTGACAAAGCACGATCTAAGCTTCTAATTGGGGAACTTCTTCTATACTTGATGGATCAGCAAGAGTAAAGGCACAACCTCAAGATGACTCGAAGGTTACATTGGCTCAAAAGGTATGTGAGCCTTGACTATGTTACTGAAATAGAAAACATTTCATATTTATATATATATATATATATATTACTTGAATATATGATGTCCTTATCTTGTACTTTTGGGTTTCTAGGAAGCAAAACATAGAGGAAGCATTAGAGTGTGCACACAAGACGAAAAGTTTAGACCACAAAAAGAGCAGTTCAGACCACAAATGATAGGTGAGATATTCTTTAGGACTTAGAAATAGAGTATTAAGTGCTTAAGAATTCTTAGAATAGTTTAACTTGCATTTTAGCTAACCATTGATTTGGACTAGAATTGTAAACATGATTCCTATCAATTGTAAACATGAAACTCTTTGTAAATGTAATAGTAATTTCAATATAAATATATATTGTATCATTCAAACTGCTTAGGTTTGATTATATTTTGAATTACAAAATGAATTTATTGTAAAAATAGTAAAAAAAAACATTTAAAAAAAACAGACAATTTATATTGGTTTTGTCTAAACTAATGCATAAAGTAGTTATTCAACATTGGTTCAAGCTAAAATTGATGTAGAAATCCGGTATTCAACATTGGTTTTTGACAAAAACTGATGTTGGAAAACTACTTTCTACATTGGTTTAGACCCAAACTGATGTGAAAAACTGATAAAAAATGGCTACAGATGTATTACAACATCAATTTTCAAATATCCGATGTTAAAATGAAAACATGACATCGGTTTTAAAATCAATGTTCAATTTCAATGTTGCTAGATGCAACATTGGTTCAAAATTGATGTTAACAAACTTTTTCAATCGATGTTGAATGTCTATTTTATAGTAGTGATAACTCATAATAACATGGTGATCCCTACTCCACATGAACTCAGACCGTATATAAATCTTTTCAAAATATTATCATGACATTACAAATTCATACTTTCAATGTAAAACAAAATATTCAATGATTCCACAACACTCAAATCACCATTCAAATTATAGCTTCAACACACATGTATTCAATATCATCATTCAATCAAGTCATGTACCTAAAATAACTCTCAAACCTATGTCAAACATCAATTTTAGTATCTATCTACTTTATATGATGATTAACATAACATCCTATAAGATTTGAGTATTACTTTTATCACTTTATGCTATGCGTCTTAGACCTTTGTGAGGTGTAGACACAATATTTAGAGTTATAATAATAGTATAAAGCTGATTGTTATCTTGTTTTAAAGTTTAGATAAGTTCGAAGGCTAGTTCAATCATATATGATGCCTAAAATTAGGAAGAATATGAATTGATTGCATAATCCTGACAATTCGACCTTTGGTTAATAATTGTTCCATGTATAAAGTTACATAAGTCCAAATCAGGTGAAACAAAAGCATTTTTTAGCTAACATCTAGGGATACATTTATTTTGAAGACATCTAAACCTAATTGGGTCATCTTTATAACTTTATTTTCACATTAAAATCAAGTCCCTAGTTACTCTGTTCACATCGCTTGATTCCCATATCATTCTCCTAAACTAAGATAAGATATCTAGTTCCTAAGATAAGATAAAATACTTACACCAAAAAATAAACAAGAAAATAAATTAGAAAGGACAGGGGAGGCACTCACCTTGAAAGGAAAGAGACAAACTCTGACTAACCCACATGAACTTGGTGGCGTCGTCCACCATGATTCTATGTGCCCTAAGTTTGAAAACTCTAGGGAAGATAAAAATATTAATTATGAGGGGCTCCGCGCTTGAAGCTAAGTCCACTCTTTTCTTTGGTGCTCATAAGGCAAGGTAGTCTTCTCTATATATAGGGAAAAAAGGGAAATCGAGGTTAATTTTGCCCGATGTGGGACTTACAATATTTTTCATGAATTATAACTTTCTCAGTAAGCTTTCCAACACGCAAACAACACCTAAAACGAACATCTATAACTCAAGATATGATGGATCTTTCTAGGGTTGTCATGATAAAACTAAAACTAGACTTAAACAACTTTTCGAGTATTCTAATTATAAGAATTTAATATAAAACTCTTATAACATCAAATATAATAATTACAACACTAACATAATTGTATAACAATCACACAAAAATATAATATGATAAAGATAAATAATTATAATAATATAATATCCACAACAACAATAATAATAATATATAATAACGGCAACACCAACAATGACGACAAGAATTTACAGAAAATAAAACAGAAGGTTCTAATAAGGATTCTTCTTAAGGTATATTCCTAATACTCAAAACTTGGGTGTTACAACTCTACCCCTCTTAAAAGATTTTCGTCTTTGAAAATCAAGATCGAACCACATGTTCTTCCCGCACATATTTATCTTCTCACTTCTTAAAGTGTTGTCTCATCAAAGATATTGTACTAAATCTAATGTCCAACTAGTTTCTCATTCTCCTTCTAACTTTTCCTAAAGGATTAGAACACTACTAGAAAATATGGTTTTAGTGTCGTCATTTTAAGATCGGTTTTATAAAAACCAATGTTAAAAAAAGTACAGTGGCATAATTGTAAATAAGTTGAGCTCGTTAACATTGGTTTTTAAAAAATCGATGTTGTATGTCGATATTAACATTGATTTTTATGAAAACTTAAAAACTAATGTTGTTTGATCAATTATTAATCGATGTTGTATTTTTTTACCCAAATTAAAACCTCAATCAGTTTCCTTCTCTTTTCGTGCTCACTCTCATCACCACTCTAATTCGCGATGCTTCCCAAACCCTTCAGACGTACTCGCTTTAACGACTCACTCATGACATTGCACACCAACAACACTCTCACTCGCGACGATGCTCACTCTTACCGCCCTCACTCGCGACGCTGTTTCAATATAAAGTTATGTCATTTGTGATGTGTTCTTCTCTTTCTTAGCTCATAACTCATGGTCAATGTGATGTAGTTGAAATATTCAGTGTTTTCTAGTTTCAGGTTGAAAGGGTCTTTACGGAGCTTTCATTTGGGGATAGTCACATATCTCACATTAATGAAAATGAGAGTTCAGGGGTTAGGGATAAGGTTTAGTTCCTTGTAGGGGTCTTTGTTGCATGGGATTGGTTTGGATGGGGTTTGGAGAGTGAGTGAGTTTGTAATAAAGAGAAAGGTTAAGAATAATGTAAATGCAACTGCCCTGAATGTACATTGTTTAACGACCCATCTCGTCGCTACAATATCACTAACTCTTAATCGTGCAGATTTCAATTTTTAATAAGACTTCATTAATTTGATTATGAAAATGATGGTAAATTTTTCGCGATAATACAATTATCATATACATATTACAATTGCATATTTAAACACATTGTACATATATATTAAATCAGTACATGTCATTCACATGTCAGAACTTCCTTTAGCTTTACATGTATATACACATGAAATTACATATCAACAAAAAGCCAAAGACTAACTAAGAGAGAATTGATTAACAAAACACAACTCTTTCTCCAAAAAGAAATCCAATGTCATCACGTCGGCTTGGCGGCTCCAACCAAAAAGACGATCTCCCTCCAAAGTCACCTACTGCTGCTTATCTGCTCCCACGAACGAAAGTTCGCGATCATCACAGGTACTAACCACACGATACAACAAATGCAAGGGTGAGTTTATTATATAAAAACCAATAAACATCAGATAACAGCAATTGGGAAGGAAACAACATTACCCACCACAATCATTAACAAAAATCCATAATTCCAATACACACTCAACAAACCAATCATCCAATGCATTTCACAACTCAAACGATCATGCATAGAATGATGCATGCACCTGACTCATCTATCAGCATGCAATGTGGTACCATCTCCGAAATAGCCTCTCACAGGAAGAATGATTCACCGCTTATCAGGGCCACCCTGTCATGCACTGGCCATTCCCTCACCTGGTGATCAGCCAGCATTGCAAGGGAATTCCAAACCTGATGACCCCTTAGTACCTGCGTTCTCAGCCCATTGAAACCCCCAGGTATGCGAGTTCCTTCATTATATTTCCACACATACAAATGAAGTATGAAACATGGGCATCATCAATGCATGACCTGGCTAGGAAGAAATCCTTCCTCGCAAGGGTAACCCGTCATGCACCCCCATGTAAATACATAACACACCATGTGGGCTCACCGATGCACTGACCGTGGCTAGGAACAAATCCATCCTCGCAAGGGTAACCAACCAGTGATTGCATCCCATGTGTACGTACACAGCCTACAACCATAGGCACCATCAATGTATGACCTGGCTAGGAACAAATCCTTCCTCACAAGGGTAACCCGTCATACACCCCCATGGGTATCCATGTATATCCACACACAATGACATTGTTCACATCAATATTATCTCTCATCAATGTCATTATCATCTCAACATCATATCATCTCAATATCGTCATCATGCATATCAATATTATCTCATTTCAACATCATCATCAACCATGTCAACATTATTTCATTTAAATATCATCAACTACATCAATGGCATCTCAATTTCAATATCATCAACGACATCACAAGCAATCACATTTCACATTTATACGTAATACATATGCCTGAGATTTACATTCCCCAGGTCTTCAGACATCCCAGGTTTCATATATTCCTAATTCATCATATCACAAGACTGATATTTTTAGGAAAGTTTTAAATTAAAGAGGACTACAATATAGAAAACACACCCTTATGCCCATTTAAAAATTTAATAAAGAATTCAATAGGAAAACATATTATAGAATTTTGGGCAGAGTCTCCTATATAATTAAGACTTTTACCAAAAATCCAATCATTATAACAACAATATCATTCACAGTTTTATCCACCAACAAGTCAATTCATCGCATCCCATTAGTTAAAAACAATTTTTCCTAAAAATGAGCACACACAAGAACAAACACACATCAATCATAAATACATCGCATCCCATTAGTTAAAAAGTTAGTTTTTCTTGAAAACCAGCACACAGCAGGGATAGGCAGTTATCTTCATAGTTGGACTCCCTGGCCCCCAACTATGGTATCTAAACTATCACCAAAATAATAAACTCCCCTTACCTAACTATATCCCTATGTTAACTCCTTGAAACTTCGTTTTGGGATTTCTCAAGTTCATGTGCTTTGGCCCAAACGCGGAGCTCTATATACCAAATTGAAGATAATTTAGTATAGATTCCAAAAATAAGGCTAACATTAGCATTTGGGGTCAAATACCCACTAAAATGGTGTTTTGAGAGTCTACATCAGAAGAGATCATTTTGAAATTCCGATCACACCAATGTGATCAGAGTTCAACAAGGATCACAGAAATGATATCAGTTTCAGAGACTTTTACAACATCTCATTTTCAAAGGGTTTTCAAAGGAAGTATAGAAACAGCCAATAACGTTGCCCGAATCACAAGCGATATCAAGAGAGGCTTAAACTAGCTAGAAGAAGATAAAGAAAACCAAGGTTACCTCAAAGAAACCAAGAAAGGAGGATTGAGAGCTTCGTTCTCTACCGAAACTTTGAGAACAGTTTCGAAGATTCCACTCTGATTAAAGGGTTCTTCTTCGTGTCGGGATCTCATGGCAAGCAAAGGCGGCCCGTGGTGGTCTCTGGTGGCTGTGGGTGGTGGAGGAGGGTAAGGGGAAGTTTGGGAGCTGTTTGGAGGAGGAAGAACCTCTATTTTCGTGATTTGGAAGCTTGAAAAAGTATTCAGCACCACCTCCACTCACCCAGGCGAGAAAACATTGAAAATAATAGGAATACTTCAATACAACCAAGAGGGGGGGTGAATTGGTTGAACCTTGGTATTTTAAAATTTTGAAATCAGAGTTTCCACAAGATCTTTATCACTTTGAAAATTGTTTTGAAACCAAGAATCTTATATTCAATCAAATTCCTCTATCAAGAAAATCAATAGATAATTAAAATCTTTTCTGTGCAAATAATTTGATTCACAAACCAAAGCAATTAGGAGATGAAGAGAATAGAATAAAGATCACCCACAATTTTATACTGGTTCACTTCAAACACTATGAAGCTACATCCAGTTCTTCCACTCAACACTGGAATGGATTCCACTATTGCAAATAATATTGTTACAAGATATTACAAGCCTCTCTTTATCAACCCTAGATAAAGTTCAGAGATCTAAAACACTATTAGATCCTTAGAGACCAACCCCACTGAGAACACTACTCAGCAACCCCTAGAGAAACCCTATCTCTAGTTATCATGCAAGAAACCCATTTACAATAATCCAATCTTTACAGAATTTGAATAACAGAGATACAACTTCAAAGTTTAAGGAAAGAAGTCACCTGATGATCCAATGAATGATGTACATATGAATGATTAAATCAGGTTGAATGTTGAAAACAGATTCAGAACAATGCTTCCTTAAAACTTTGAAAAGACACTTCTTGCTTTTTACATCAATTATCAACTCATGAATGTAT
>PYAF01005468.1:67376-79588 GCA_007407185.1 Glycine tomentella
CTATATTAAGCTCTTTTTTTCAAAATATTTTCCAAAATTCCTAGAAATTACAGTTTATGGTTCTCTGCTACCAACCATGTTAATATTTTGTTCTCTAAAAGTATTTTATCCAATACTCAGGTTCCCATGAATTTCTAAAGTCATCTGATCAATTTTTGACCTAAAGGGCATTTTGGTAATTTTATCCCTCACCCTAGGGATAAAATCGACATTTCTAAAAATGTTTAGGGAAACTCTGTAATTGTTACCCTTAGGGTATTCTGATCCTTTTTCAAACCTCCCAGAGTATTTATAAAATTTTCTCCTTAAAATATCTTGCTAAAACGCCTAAGGGCACTTTGGTCATTTTCCAAAATGTCCAGGGGCATTTTCGTCATTTTTCCCAAATCTTTTGTGCTGCCTCTAATTAACATTTTACCCTAATAATTGTGATTCAAAGTTTTGGGGTGTTACATCTACTCCATTAACAGTAGAAAAAATATTACCTTCAAGGTCAGCACGAGAACATGTGTAGAACACGTTGATCAGTTCTGGATAAAACATCCTTTTAATCTGCACTAGCTTTGTCAACCCTTGCATTTCCAGTAGATTGGGGAAGTTGAACCCTTGTTGATGTAATGTCACAACCATTAGACATTAAGTTTCCCAAATCTACTTTGCAATGAAACCCAATCTTCAAGCAAACCCCAAGAACTCTAACTTCTTCACTTTCACAAGAATTTAGGGTTGTTTTTAATCTTTTTACTCAGTAATGGAAGATGTAAGAGAAGTTAGGGATGACAATGGATGTCACCATGGAAAAGCTTTCCAATAATCCTAGGAAGAATCACCACAATAGCATTGAGAAGCCATTGATAAGACTCAAGAAGTTCTTACACAAGAACAAGAGAGAAACTCTCACAACAATTTTTAGAATTGTATTAATGAACCAAAGTTAGTTACAATTAGTTTTTGGGTAGCTTATATAGCCCACGAAATAAAAAGCTAAATGCCACTAAATGTAAGGCAAATGCAAATTGAAATGAAGTCCAAATGAAACTTGAAGTGCAAGCTTTCCTTAAAATGACCTTTGGCTAACCCAACACGTGCAGGTGCAGTTTAAGCTGAAGTAATCAATTAATACGCACTTGTAATCAATTAATTACTCTTAAGTAATCGATTAATGGGTCTTGTAATCGATTATTTTGTTTTGATCTTCCTGGAAACAGATGTAGGAACAAAGTAATCGATTAATTCATCATGTAATCAATTAAAACAGAGTGTTCCTTGTCAAAAAGTGCTTTGTAATCGATTACAGATAGCTGGTAATCGATTGCAGGTGTCTGCTAATCGATTACAAGTATCTGGTAATTAATTACAGGTATCAGAAAATAGCAATAAATTGCCTAAGTAATCTATTACAGGAATCTGGTAATCGATTATAACAGACAACACTTCTTTTGTGTTTGCACTGAGTTGGTACTTCTTCAAGTTCTCTTTCTTGACCTTGAGCTTGCAATGGACCTCCATCATGTGGTCTTGAAGGGCTTGAGTTCTAGTTATTGTCATGGGTCCTCTCAAGCTAACCAAAGGAAGTGCTTCAAGCTCTCCTTCTAGACCTTTGGCTTGGAATGGACCTCCATCACTTGTTGAGAAAACCATTCCAAATCCATGTACTTCAGAACCCTCACGTTTTTGTCAGCATAAATCAATTTGTAGTCACTCTTCTTTTCTTCATCTGTGAACCATGTGTTCAAGCAATTGACAACTACTTAGGAGCATTCACCTTGCTTCCTTTTGGAGGACTTTGCCTTTTTCTGAGAACCATGAGTTATCACCACTTTTCAAAGTGAAGGCAGAAAATTGGAGAGAAGAGGAGGTTCGGGTTCATAGAAAAAAGTGGTAGTAAATTCTGAGAGGTGGTGTTGGTGTGATTTGTGGGTTAGGTTTAGGTTCCTTTTTGAAAAGAGACTGTGGTGTTTTGATTGGCTGAGGTTGGTGGTGGGAGTAATGGAAGTTATTGGGTGGTTGATAAGGTGAAGACAAAGAGGTATAATGGATCATAACACATGAAATACATGCAAGTAATCGATTAAAATTACACAGTATTTGATTAAAATTGACCTTCATTTTACCCAAAAACCAAAATCTGATATAAGTAATCAATTAAAACACAATGTAATCGATTAAATTTGAAAGAAAAACTCCCCCTGAGGCATTTGTAATCAATTAAAACATAAAGTAATTGATTAAAACATAACGCAAACACCCAAGAAACCATAAAACAAATCATGTAATCGATTAATACGAGGTTGTAATCGATTACAACAGAAAACTTTATAATAGAAAGAAACTTATGTAGTCGATTAAAACATAAACTTTAAAAGAAAGAAACACAAAACTACACTGTGTAATCGATTAAAACAATGAAAATTATGAAAAACAAAGTAAAACATGTATTTTTGAAAAAGTTTTCAAAGACATCTCAACATATTACATATATAGGCATTCAAGGAAAAAATTGACAAATATAGAGAGCACATATCAAGATTAATACTCTATAGCAAAACATCATTCAATGCTAGATCCATCTAGGATTCCTAGCTCATTTCTAATATAGAAGAACCTATCTCTAGCAAGAGGTTTTGTAAAGATGTTAGCTAGGTGATGTTCACTATCAACAAATTCAATGCAACTATCAACTTTTGATACATGATCTCTTAGAAAATTATGCCTAATTTCTATATGCTTAGTTCTAGAATGCATGATTAGATTCTTAGATAGATTTATAGCACTTGTGTTGTCACATTTCAATGGAATGTGATCAAGAGTTATCCCAAAGTCTTCAAGTTGTTGCTTCATCCAGAGACTTTGTGCACAATAACTTCTAGCTACAATATATTCTGCTTCTGCAGCGGATAGTGCCACACATGCTTGCTTCTTGAAATTCCAAGATACAAGAGAGCTTGCCAAGAGGTGACATGTCCCACTTGTGCTTTTCCAATCTAGCTCACATCTTACAAATTTAGAATATGAAAAGCCAATTAAACTCAAGGAGGTACCTTCGGGATACCACAAACCAACATTGGTTGTGCCCTTAAGGTACTTGATAATCCTTTTAACACCAGTTAAATGGGATTCCTTGAGATTTTCTTGATATCTTGCACATAAGAAAACACTAAGCACACTATAGGGTTGACTTGCAGTCAAATAAAGGAGAGAACGAATCATACGTCTGTTCTTTGACTCATCTACCGATTTTCCTTTTTCATCCAAGTCAAGATAAGTGGATGTTGCCATTAGTGTCAATGCTTCTTTTCACTTTTCCATACTGAATTTCTTAATCAATTCTGCACAGTACTTTGTTTGGTATTGGAATGTTCCATGCTTCATTTTCTTAACTTGAAGTCCAAGGAAGAAAATCAATTCTCCTATCATAGACATTTCAAACTCTTCTTGCATAGAGCTGGAAAATTCCTTGCACAAAGCTTCATTAGTAGAACCAAAAATTATGTCATCAACATAAATTTGCAGAAGCAACAACTCATTGTTTGATCTCTTGATAAACAATGTTTTGTCAACTTGACCTCTTACAAAAGAGTGCCCAATTAAGATATTGCCCAATCTTTCATACCAAGATCTTAGTACTTATGTTAAACCATACAATGCCTTTTTCAACTTGTAAAGATGATTAGGTTGTTCGAAGTCTACAAAGCCTGGAGGCTGCTCCACATATATCTCTTCTTCAATGTATCCATTGAGAAAATCACTTTTCACATCCATTTGATATAACCTATAATTCATGATACAAGCAAAAGCAAGCAACAACCTAATAGCTTCCAACTTTCAGATGGGGTATAGGTCTCATCATAGTCAATGCCTTCCTCTTGGTTGTATCCTTTAGCAACCAATCTGGCTTTGTTCCTAATTATGATTTCTGATTCATCATGCTTGTTTCGAAAAACCCATTTGGTTTTGATTGGCTTGTGAGAAGCAGGTTTAGGGACTAAATCTGGTGTATGTCTAAACTCATTAGACATTGATTTCCCCAATCTACCTTGCAATGAAACTCACTCTTCAAGATTCCTTCAAGAACTCAAGCTTTCCCTTAATTCACGTGCAACATAAGGCTGGAAGGAAGCTTCAAAGTGTAGCAATGGAAGATGGAAGACACTATGGAGAAGTTCTCCAATAAGTCTAGGAAGAATCACCACAATAGCATTGTGAAGCTATTGATAAGACCCAATAAGTTCTTACACAAGAACAAGAGAGAAACTCTCACAAGAAATTCCATCTTTGTATTAATTTGTCAAAAAAGTCTCTACATTCAGATTTGGACAACCATATATAGCCACGAAATATAAAAAAAAAAAAAAAAAACTGATGTAACTGAATGAAATCGATTAATACGTCCATGTAATCGATTACTTACTTTTAAGAAATCGATTAATTTGTTCTTGAGTTTTCTGGAAAAGATGTATGAACAAAGTAATCGATTAATACGTCATATAATCGATTAATACAGAGTTTTTCTATTTCACAAAGTGCTTAGTAATCAATTACAGATAAATGGTAATCGATTAACATAGACAAGACTTTTTAGTAATCGATTACAGATAAATGGTAATCGATTAACACAGACGGGACTTGTTATGTGTTTGTACTAAGTTGGTGTGCTTCTTCATGCTTGTCCAAAAGATACAAGTTAGCTTTGATGTGGTCTTGAAGGGCTTGAGTTCTAGCTCTTGTCATGGGTCCTCTAAAGCTAACCAAAGGAAGTTCTTCAAGTTCTCCTTCTTGACCTTGAGCTTTTAGTGAACCTCCATCATCTCCTCCTTCTTGAAAGGAACTTGACCTCAAGTTTGCTCTCTCACTTGTACCTACATCACACAAAGAAAGAACATAAAGATTAAATGTATTACTCACACCATACTCACTTGGCAACTCAAGTGTATATGCATTGTTGTTGATCCTTTCTAAAATCTTAAAAGTCCATATCCTCTAGGTTGGAGCTTGGATTTCCTTTCTTGAGGAAATCTATCCTTCCTCACATGAAGCCAAACCAAATATCCCTCATTAAAGATCACTTGCTTCTTGTGCTTATTAGCTTGTTTATCATATTGTTCCATCTTCCTCTCCATATGGGACTTCACTTGTTCATGGAAATAAATCAAGAGGAGTTAAAGGATTAAAGCCATAGACAATTTGAAAAGGAGATAAGGAAGTAGTCTTATGAACAACTCTATTATAAGCAAACTCGATGTGTGGTAAACACTCCTCCCAAGTCCTCAAATTGCCCTTGATGTAGCATCTAAGGAGTTGACCCAATGTCCTATTCATCACTTTGGTTTGCCCATCTGATTGTGGGTGACAAGTTGATGAAAATAAGAGCTTTGTGCCAAGCATACCCCATAATGTTTTCCAAAAGTGGCTAAGGAACTTTGTATCTCTATCACTCACAATGCTTCTAGGCAATCCTTGAAGTCTCACCACTTCCTTGAATAAGAGATTGGCTACTTCACAAGCATCATCATTCTTGTGACAAGGAATGAAGTGTGCCATCTTTGCGAACCTATCAACAACAACAAATATAGAATCCTTTCCCCTCTTAGATCTTGGAAGACCAAGCACAAAATCAATGGAAATGTCAACCCAAGGGGAGTTAGGAATAGGCAAAGGTGTATATAAACCAAGAGGCATTAATCTAGATTTAGCTTTATGACAATTAATACATTGAGATACAAGCATGTGCACATTATGCCTCATTTTTGGCCAAAATAAATGATCATGTAAAATAGCCATAGTTTTATCCACACCAAAGTGCCCCATTAAATTGTTCTCATGAGATTCTCTAATGTAGAGTTCTCTCAAAGAGCTTTTAGGAACACATAGTTTCTTTTCCTTGAAAAAGAAACCATCATGTCTAAAATCCTTGATAAGCCCCTTTCTCACACAGAAAAAATACTAAAGAAGTCATGATCAATTGAGTACAATTCCTTTATGTGATTAAAATCAAGCAACTTAGTTTCAAGCATAGAAATCAAACAATGCCTCCTTGATAAGGCATCTGCCACTACATTCAACTTTTCTTTCTTGTGTTTTATAACATAAGGAAATTGCTCAATAAATTCAATCACTTAGCATGTCTCTTGTTGAGTTTGCCTTGACTTTTCAAATATTTAAGAGACTCATGATCACTATGGATCACAAATTCCTTAGGTAAAAGATAATGTTGCCAAGTTTGCAATACTCTAACAAGTGCATACAACTCTTTATCATAAGTGGAATAGTTTAAACATGCACCCTTCAATTTATCACTAAAATAAGCAATAGGATGTTTATCTTGAATAAAAGACCTCCCCAATGCCTACATTAAAAGAAGCATTAAAATTAGGCAATGCAAGAATAGGTGCATGAGACAATTTATCCTTCAATGTTTGGAAAACATTTCATGTTCTTGCTTCCAAGAGAAGCTCACTGTTTTCTTTATCAACTCATTCAAAGGAGAAGCAATGATACTAAAGTCCTTGACAAATATCCTATAAAAGCTATCTAAACCATGGAAGCTTCTAACATCCTTCACACTCTTTGGAAATGGCCACTCCATGACGGCTTTCACCTTCTCTTGATCCACTTGGACTCCTTGAGCACCTACTACAAAATCTAGAAACACAACTTGTGAAGTGCAAAATGAACATTTATCACTTGCTCCATACAAGGTTTCCTTCCTAAGCACCTCAAAGATACTTTTAACATGCATCAAATGATCATTTAAATTGGTACTATAAACAAGAATGTCATCAAAATACACTACCACAAACTTGCCTATAAAGTGTCTAACCACATGATTCATAAGCCTCACAAAGGTACTAGGTACATTAGTCAAACCAAAAGGCATAACTAACCATTCATATAATCCAAATTTAGTTTTGAAAGTCGTTTTCCATTCATCCCCTTCCCTCATCCTTATTTGATGATAACCACTCTTAAGATCAATTTTAGAGAAAATAGTAGAACCATGCAATTCATCTAAATTAAGTCTAGGGATAGGATGTCTATACCTTGTGCTGATGTTGTTTATGGCCCTACAATCAGTGCACATTCTTCATGTTCCCTCCTTCTTAGGTACAAGAATAATTGGCATGGCACAATGACTCATGCTCTCCCGAATCCACCCTTTGTCAAGTAGCTTTTCCACTTGTGTTTGTATCTCTTTTGCCTCCATGGGTGAAGTCTTATATGCTGGCCTATTAGGGTGTGAACAACTGGAATCAAATCAATTTGGTGCTCTATGCCTCTTAAAGGAGGCAAGCCATTAGGAATTTCTTTTGGAAAAACATGTTCATATTCCTTCAAAAGAGATTACATAGCTTTGGGAAAATTTTCTCCTTCCTTTTCAACATGTAAACAAAGAGCATTAGGAACCATAAAATAAAAAGGTTGTTTTGCTAGTAACACTCTCATGCTTTCCTTTTCACTCAAGAACAAACTCTCTTTGGTCTCATGCATTTTTTTGCTCTCATTTTCTTTCTCTTTTCTTTTCTTCTCACTAGTTTTTCTCTTGGATAACTCACTATTCTTGCCCATTTTTTTGTGCTATCAAGTGCATTATTTTTTTCAGCACTTCAATTCTCTTTTCTTTCAGTCTCACTTGATCTTCTTCACACACTTATCTAGGATTCAAAGTCCTCAAAATAATTTTCTTGCCTAAATGCTCAAACTTAAAAGTGTTCTCCATGCCATTGTGTATAACTTTTCTATCATATTGCCAAGGCCTTCCAAGAAGAATATGTCCAGCCTCCATAGGTACAATATCACAAAGAACTTCATCATTATAAGAATTAATAGAAAAAGGAATGATCACTTGAGAATTTACCACTACTTCTCCACTCTCACTAAGCCATTGGAGCTTGTATGGCCTTGGATGATTTGTGGTTGGCAAGTGTACATTCTCTACAAGCCTTGTACTAGCCACATTAGTGCAGCTACCTCCATCAATTGCAAGTGAGCATACTTTGTCTTCAACTAAGCATCTTGTGTGAAAAATATTTTCTTTTTGAGTCTCCTCGTTGTTTAGGCAAAAATTGCTCAACACTCTCCTTACCATCAAGAGATCACCCTCCACCGCTTCCACAAGTGTAAGTTCTTCTTCTTCTTCTTCTTCACTTGAAGAACTAGTTGAGCTACTTGAAGACTCACACTTTATGCGTCCATCCTTAAGCAAAATCATTGTTCTCTTGTTGGGACATTGTGAAGCAATGTGGCCCTTGCCCAGGCACTTAAAGCACTTGATATTGCTTGATCTTGTTGGAGTAGGGTCCATAATTTTTTTTCTTGAACTCTCCACCTTTTCTTTTTTACCTTTCACTTGAGAAACCTCCCACCTAGGCTTGTCTTTCCAGCTGGAAGTTGCAGCCCCATTGGTTTTGGAAGCTTTCCTCCTTTTGAGTTGTTGCTCCACCCTTTGAGCTTTGTGGACTAGCTCCTCTATTGTGACATAAGAATATAGCTCCAACACATCTTGAATTTCTCTATTCAAGCCATGAAGGAACTTAGCCATGGTTTCCTCTTGGCTCTCCACAATTTCAACCCTCATCATCATCAATTCCATCTCCTTATACATCCCGGGCACTGACGAGGACGGGGAGTGATCGCCGGTGCAGTGAGGCACGGACAAGGAGCGGCTCCTGGCAGGCTTCCAGCGGGAGGGGTACATGAATAGATCGAATACACACCCGAATGAGAGAGATCCAGAGGCTGTGCAGGTATGGGACTGTACAGTTGAGGATAACTTAAAGGATTTAATAGGTACTACCTATACCAACAAGGTGCATCTACTTTTCGGTAGCCCATAACATAAGAACTCCATACTTGGAGCAATCTTGGGATAGGTGACCTCCTGGGAAGTTTCTCAGGAAAGTGTGTGAGTGAGGACAAAGCACACTGAAAAGTCTTGTGTTGGTATGTAGAGACAGTTGTTGATCCTGTAAGTAGCCGGTTCTCCCGCCTCGTCGCTACGATATCACTAACTCTTAATCGTGCAACTTCAATTTTTAATAAAACTTCATTAATATTATTATGAAAATGATGGTAAATTTTTCGCGATAATACAATTATCATACACATATTACAATTACATATTTAAACATATTATACATATATATTAAATTAGAAGATGTCATCCACATGTCAGAACTTCCTTTAGCTTTACGTGTATAGACACCTGAAATTACATATCAACAAAAAGCCAAAGACTAACTAAGAGAGATTTGATTAACAAAACATAACTCTTTCTCCAAAAAGGAATCCAGCGTCATCACGTCGGCTTGGCGGCTCCAACCAAAAAGAAGATCTCCCTCCAAAGTCACCTACTGCTGCTTATCTGCTCCCACGAACGAAAGTTCGCGATCATCACAGGTACTAACCACACGGTACAACAATTACAAGGGTGAGTTTATTATATAAAAACCAACCAACATTAGATAGCAGCAATTGGGAAAGAAACAACATTACCCACCACAATCATTAAAAAATCCATGATTCCAATACACACTCAACAAACCAATCATCAAATGCATTTCACAACTCAAACAATTATGCATAGAATGATGCATGCACCTGACTCATCTATTAGCATGCAATGTGGTACCATCTCTGAAAATAGCCTCTCACAGGAAAAATGATTCACCGCCTATCAGGGTCATCCTGTCGTGCACTGGCCATTCTCCCACCCGGTGATTAGCCAATGTCGCAAGGGAATTCCAAACCTAATGACCCCTTAGTACCTGCGTTCTCAGCCCACTGAAACCCACAGGTATGCGAGTGCCTTCATTCTATTTCCACACACACAAATGAAGTATGAAACATGGACATCCTCAATGCATGACCCGGCTAGGAACAAATTCTTCCTCGCAAGGTAACCCGCCATGCACCCCCATGTACATACATAACAAACCAATGTGGGCTCACTGATGCACTGACCGTGGCTAGGAACAAATCCATCCTCGCAAGGATAACAAACCGGTCATTGCATCCCACATGTACATACACAACCTACAACCATGGACACCATCAATGTATGACCTGGCTAGGAACAAATCCTTCCTCGCAAGGGTAACCCGTCATACACCCCCCCATGGGTATCTATGTATATCCACACACAATGACATTGTTCACATCAACATTATCTCTCATCAATGTCATTATCAACCTCAACATCATATTATCTCAATATCGTCATCATGCATATCAATATTATCTCATTTCAACATCATCAACCACGTCAATTGCATCTCAATTTCAATATTATCAATGACATCACAAGCAATCACATTTCACATCTATACATAATACATATTCCTGAGATTCACATTCCCCAGGTCTTTAGACAACCCAAAGTTCTTACATTCACAATTCATCATATCACAAGACTGATATTTTTAGGAAAATTATAAATTAAAGAGGAGGACTACAATATATAAAACACACTCTTATGCCCATATAAAAATTTAATAAAGAATTAAATAGGAAAACATATTATAAAATTTTGGGCAAAGTCTCCTCTGTAATTAAGACTTTTCCCAAAAATCCAATCATTACAACAATAATATCATTCACAGTTTTATCCATCAACAAGACAATTCATCGCATCTCATTAGTTAAAAAAAGTTTTTCTTGAAAACGGGCACACACAGGAACAAACATCCATCAATTCATAAATACATCACATCCCATTAGTTAAAAACTTAGTTTTTCTTGAAAACTAGCACACAGCAAGGACAAGCAGTTATCTTCATAGTTGGACTCCCTGGCCCCCAACTATGGTATCTAAACTATCACCAAAATAATAAACTCCCCTTACCTAACCAGGAGTTCTCTCTATTACAGCCTAGCAGAGTTGTTTCACGATCCGTCAAAGCGCGTGTTTTGGTCCAAATGCAGAGCTCTATATACCAAATCGAAGACAATTTAATATAGATTTCCAAGGTAAGATCAATGTTAACATTTGGGGTCAAATACCCACTCAAATTTAAAAAGAGGCTAAAAGGGTATTTTGGGAGTTTACATCAAAAGACATCATTTTGAAATTTTGATCGCACCAATGTGACCAGGGTTCAACAAGGATCACAAAAATGATATCAGTTTCATAAAAAGGAGACTTTTATAACATCTCATTTTCAAAGGGTTTTTCAAAGGAAGTGTAAAACTCTCAACAACGATACCCAAAACACAAAAGACACTAATAGAAGCTTAAACTAGCTAAGAGAAGACAAAAGAAACTAAGATTACCTCAAGGAAACCAAGAAAGGAGGATTGAGAGCTCCGTTCTCTACCGAAATTTCGAGAAGAGTTTCGAAGATTTCGCTCCGATTAAAGGGTTCTTCTCTGTGCCGGGGTCTCGTGGCAAGCAATGACGGCTCGTGGGTGTCTCTGATGACTATGGGTGGTGGAGGAGGGTGGTGGGGGAGCTTGGATCAGTTTGGAGGAAGGAAGAACCTCCATTTTCATGACTTAGAAGCTTAAAAACGTATTCTGCACCGCCTCCACTCGCCCAGGCGACCAAAAATGCCTGCACAAACTCGCCTGGGCGAGTTGACCCAATTCTAGAATTTTCTGTTTCGGTGAAAAATTAATTTCTCACGTTCCAGATATTATTTTGACAATCCCAACGGTAGAAAGTTAAATATATGGGTTAGGAATCTATCTTTAAAATTTAAAATAGATCCAACGGTTAACCAATCGAGAATGATGATTTTACTAAAACATGTTTTCGGGTCAAACTCAAAATCACACAATTCAATGCAGCTCAAACAGACTCCACATAACTTGACATCTACACCAAGCAATAGCACAATGATAATTTACACAACAATCATTCAACTAATACAAACTTATCAAACAATCAAATAACACAACAATCACATTAAGCATCTATTTTCAATTTATCAAAATTTCAGGGTGTTACTGTAACGCCTAAATTCCTTCACTTATTTCTTTACGATATTTAACTCATTTATTATTTATTATTTATGAGAAATTTTTTTTTCGTTTAATCAATCATTTACGTATAATGGAGATTCTAAGCGAGAGATTTATCTACTTTGGTTGTGAGTTCATTTTAACATACAAACCAAATATAGATTAATATAGATAGTCCACGTACAATCCAAAATGTATCGCCCCAAAATAATATACAGACAGATAAATATAAAATACAGATCAACAGACATCAC
>PYAF01005468.1:79688-99688 GCA_007407185.1 Glycine tomentella
AAGGGTCTCTTATCCTTTCCTCAGGTTTCTTCTGAATGCTAAAATTATAATAGCCATTTTGAGAGTAAGGGGTATTTTGGTCATTTCCCAAATATCTAGGGGCGTTTTCGTCATTTTTCCTTAAAACTAATTCTTTGTAAAATAAATAATTTAATGAGAAAATCTAACAAATATTTCTTAAAAATGAGGGTGTTACAGTTACAGTAGTCATCAACACTTTTGTAGACTTGGAATAGTCTTTGGAGCTTGTTGTGGACTCCTCTTGTATAATAAGTGGGAACAAATCTTTCTCTCAAGCACCCTTTCAAGTCATTCCAGCTATTTATTCTTTGTCTCCTTAACCTCCCTATGTCCATTTGAATTTGGTTCCACCATACCAAAGCATAGCCACCAAATTTTAGAGTTGCTAAGATCACTTTCTTTTCTTCATCAAATTGTTGGCATGAGAAAATTTTCTCTACTTTCATCTCCCACTCAAAGTAAACTTCAGGATCATAAGTGCCAAGGAACTTTGGAATTTTTATTTTCACTCCACTTAATCCCTCATTCCTCCCTTCTCTCCTCAACCTCCAATCTTCCTCCTCTCCATTTTGCCTCCTAGGATTGTGTCTCCTATTATTGTTTTCTCTCCACTCCTCCATCTCATTCTCCTCATCTTCATAATTTCCTCCATGAGAGGATGCATACTCACTCAACTTCCTATTGCCATCAGTCTATCCATCCATACTCCCAATTGGATTACTCCTTCTTTGGGTCTCCCTTTGTAACTCCTCAAATCTCGCATCCATTTTGGTTTGTAATTCTTCCATTTGATTTGTAATGGCCTTCATCAACCTAGAGGTCTTAGGTGACAAAGCCTCTTCTCCTCTTGAGCTCATGCTTCAAAAGAAATGGTTAGCAAAAACACAAGTATATAAGGAAATTCTCACAACTCTCTAAGTGTTTGCCACTCACACTCGTGTTTGCACACTTTATCTAGGCTCGTTCTTTAATGTTCTCTCTTGCCTTTTCCCACTCTTGTTCCTCTATAATTCTTAAGCAACAACTTCCAATCCAATCAAGGTTCTTTACTAAGGTGAAATAGGAAACAATTCTAGGCTAGACTCAAGAGTCCAAGAACAAGAAAACTCTAAGACAAAACCTTAGAATTTTTAAGAGATAAGCAACAAAAGCAAAAATTTTAAAATAGCACAAACGCAAATTGGAATTCAATGATACAACTCAAGGATAGTTACTGTACCAAAATGCACAACGAAGATACATCAAGCAAATTCAATTGTTAGAAGCCAAATTTCACCAAGTTTGCATGTCATACAAGTTCACTTAATTTTGTGGTTCAAAGGAAATTTGAACTTGTAACTTTTGTAACTTTTCTTTGCTTCTAAATGCTGTTTTTATTTTTATTTTTCCAGCCACCAATTCAATAATTTCTTTGGCTGTACCTAATTTTTTTTCTTTTGCCTTTTCTTATTTCTTTCACAATATTTTTGTAAGCTTTTGTTTTTCTCTTGTACAAGTTAAAGAATTCTTAAAGAAATTTAATGAATCACGAAAAAAACTATGTATAACAATTGTAAAATTTGTTTCTAACAACTCAATTTAGATCTAGACATGAGATTAGAATCAAAACAAGTGGTTATACAACACACAAACAACTACTTACACAAGGTGACAAGAATCAAAACTAGAAAATTATCAAGAACAAGGAAGAACAAAAAACTTGAAACTAAACACTAGGAAAGGTGTAGGAACATAAGAAAATGCCCAAACCACCAAGACTCTCACGAAAATTCAAGAAAACTAGGAATATATGTAGGATTTAGTGTTTTCATTTTTTACCGTTGGAGAAGTTCTAAGAATTGAAATTGAGGAAGAATTTCACACGGATTAGGCTCTAGATACCACATGATGTATGTCTAAACTCATTAGACATTGATTTCCCCAATCTACCTTGCAATGAAACTCACTCTTCAATATTTCCTCAAGAACTCAAGCTTTTCCTCAATTCACGTGCAACACAAGGTTGGAAGGAAGCTTCAAAGTGCAACAATGGAAGATGGAAGAGGACAAGGGATGAAGATGGAAGACACCATGGAGAAGTTCTCCAATAATTTTAGGAAGAATCGCCATAATAGCATTGAGAAGCCATTGATAAGACCAAGAAGTTCTTACACAAGAACAAGAGAGAAACTCTCACAAGCAATTTCAGCTTTGTATTAATTTGTCAAAAAATTCTCTACATTTAGTTTTGGGCAGCCATATATAGCCACAAAATATATAAAATAACTGATGTAACTGAATGTAATCGATTAATATGTCCATGTAATCGATTACTTACTCTTAAGTAATCAATTAATTGTTTATTTAATTGATTAATTTGTTCTTGAGTTGTCTGGAAAAGATGTATGAACAAAGTAATCGATGAATACGTCATGTAATCGATTTACACAGTTTTTCTATTTCACAAAGTGCATAGTAATTGATTACAGATAAATGGTAATCGATTAACACAGACAGGACTTCTTAGTAATCGATTACAAATAAATGATGATCGATTAACACAGGTAGGACTTGTTCTATGTTTGTACTAAGTTGGTGTTCTTCTTCATGCTTGTCCAAAAGATACAAGTTAGCTTTCATGTGGTCTTGAAGGGCTTAAGTTCTAGCTCTTGTCATGGGTCCTCTAAATCTAACCAATGGAAGTTTTTCAAGTTCTCCTTCTTGACCTTGAGCTCGCAATGGACCTCCATCAAAATCCCACACTTCATTCCTTTTAAACTTATTTAATTCTTCATGCATAGCCAACAACCAATGCTCATCATGCAATGCTTCACCTATGTTTCTAGGTTTAAATTAAGAAACAAAAGTCATGTTATTGCATAAAATTCTAAGTCTAAGTGAATACTCCCTTAGATATTTCACCTATGATATTGTCCAAGGAAAGATCTCTTTGTGTTCTCTATTCCTTTGGGAGGTCTTTAGGAGGTGTGGTAGTGGATTTCCTTGCTTTGTTCAAGATCTTTAACCTTGTATTCTTCTTCAAGTGCAGTATGCTTATCCTAAAAACCTGAATCTTCATATGTATAGATTCTTCCACACACAATGTCCTCCTATTAAACACTCTATATTCCTTACTTTATAATGAATAACCCAAAAAGATTGCCTCATCAATTTTTGCATCAAATTTTCGAAGAGATTCATTTCCATTATTTAAAACAAAGCATTTACATCCAAAAACCCTTAAATGAGAAATGTTTGGTTTTCTTCCTTGGTAAAGCTCATAAGGAATTTTGTTTAAAATAGGTCTTATTAGAAGTCAATTGAGAGTGTAATAAACAGTACTCATAGCATCATCCCAAAAGTACTTTGGTAGATTTGTTTCATTTAGAAGAGTTCTAGCTCCTTGTTCAAGAGATCTGTTTTCCCTCTTCACAACACCATTTTGTTAAGTTATTCTTGGGGAGGAAAAATTATGGTGAGTTCCATTTTCTTCACAAATTTTTTTAAAATAATCATTTTGAAATTCACCTCCATGATCACTTCTAATTGAAACAATATTAAGACCTTTCTCATTCTGAATAACTTTGGCAAGTTTGCGAAAAGCATCAAAAACACCATTTTTGGTTCTCAAGAACAAAGTACAAGTGTACCTGGAATAATCATCAACGATTACTAAGCCATAGTAGTTACCACCTAACCTCATGTTTCTTGATGGTCCAAATAAATCCATATGAAGTAGTTCAAGGGGTTTTGTAGTAGAAGCAACGTTTTTTTTACTTAAAAAATAGTTTTTGACTTGTTTCCCCTTTTGACATGCTTCAGACAATTTATTTTTCTCAAACCAGATTCTTGCAATACCAATTACTAAGTCCTTTTTAACTAGATGATTGAGATGATGTATGTTTACATGTGCAGCCCCACGAAACCAAAGCCAAGAATCATCAATCTTACTTACCAAGCAACTAAGCTTAATAAATGATGCATTTTCAATATTAAGCATGTAGATATTACCTATCCTTTTACCTATATGAACAACCTCACCAGTTTTTGCTTCACAAATGAGATAACAATTCTTGTTGAATTCAATTTTGAAGCCTTTGTCACATAATCAACATACAAAACATTTTTTATATTAGTCTTGTGCTGATTTCCAATGTTTCCTTCTCCCATAATGCTTCCTTTATTGTTGAAAATAACAATGAACACTCTTCATATAAACCAAGAGGAGGGTGAAATGGTTTAAAACAGATATTTAAAATTTTACTTGAAACAATTTGCGGAATTTGTTATCTAGATTGTATCACTTAAAAACCATTTTCAAATCAAAACTGTTCTTTTAACAAAGATCAATCTTGTTATGCAAGTAATGCCATAAACTTTGTATTATTGATAATATCTTGATTATCCAAACACAAGCAATAAGAGAAGTACATAATTTAGAAAAGAGACTCAACAATTTTATATTGGTTCACCTCACAAACTTGGAGGCTACATCCAGTGTCTTCCAACCAACACTAGGTTAGAGTATCCACTAAATCAAAATATTCTTTACAAGCAATTTACAATATGTCTCCCTTGTCAAACCCAGAGAAAGAATCAAAATCTAAACCCTATAGATTTCTAAGACCAAGAACTGAACACTACTCTGTTTTATCCTCTAGAGAACCCTTCTCCAGAATGCTTGATAGAATCAAATTAATTTATCACAAAAGAATTACAAATATCACAAACTCTTAAAAAGAAAGATTCAAGATAGACATAACCGGTGATCCTTCATGTATGAATGAATGAAAATGAATTGGGATTACCACACATTTCAGGTTGTGTGAATTCTAATGCTTAGAATCAATATCTTGAAAACTTCTTTTCTTCAACACATTTTCATTAGAAAACTCAGAAATCTCGATCTTCACAAGATGTGTTTTTCACTCAGTAATCAGTCTCTTGAACTCTTAGAAAGCTTGGTGTCTTTTGGGTAAGTCACTCAAGTACAAGGTCTATTTATAAAGAGCTGACCCATAAAGCTTTATATAAAACTGATTTAACTGACAATAATCGATTAATTCGCTGGTGTAATCGATTATTTTGCCATACGTAATCGATTAAAATACCATATAATCGATTAATATGTTCTTGAGCTTTTTGGAAATGTTTTCATGAACAAGATAATCGATTAATACGCAGTGTCATCGATTAAAGCTGACTGTATTGAATGTGAAACACGATTACATGATACTGATAATCGATTAATCCAGCAAAGCTGAGAATATGAAAATAGCCTATGTAATCGATTACGATTCATGGTAATTGATTAAAGCAGCAATGCATGATTTTCATATTACACAATGTAATTGATTACAAGATGTTTGTAATCGATTAAACTGTTGTTCAAGGCTTTTCCAGATTTAGAACAAAGACATTTAATCGATTAAAACACTGTGTAATCGATTAAAGCGGTAAGTTTTACTTTTTCCAAAAACATAGCCATGAGAACTTGAATTCTTGTAAAATCATTCGAGTAGCTTTAGTTCATTAATCAAAAGTATGTATGCATGAGGATGAGAATGCAAATGCAATGAAAGATCACAAGGAAATGTACTTGAGCCACTTAGACAATTACAAATGCCTTCAAACTTGATTGGGGATGTGAAAAGCAAAAACTCCAAGCCATCCTTCCTTCAATCTTCTTGCAAATTCCTTTAAATCCAACAATTGTCATCTCCAAAAGTGATATATCCACCTTCCCTTAACAAAAGATTAGTAAGTCTAGATTTATCACTTGTCATGTGCCTAGAGCAACCACTATCAAAGTATCATAGTGAGTCTCTTTCTTTTAGGCACACCTACAAGACAAAATCAATTAGAGAGAGACGTGGTACCAATTGAGGTTGGGTCCAATGGGGTTAATTTCCACAATTAATTAGGAATCTAAACACATTTACCTTTAGTAACATCAAATCTCCTAGCATAGCATTTACGGTATGTATGCCCTCTTTTCATGCAATAATGACAAGTCTTTGCTTTAGGTTTAGGATGCACTATGTTTTTCATTTTGGAGACTTTGTTTGGTTCACCTTTTTGGAGGATGAAAACTTGGTTTTCTTAGAAAAATCAGTTTGCTTGTTATACCCCAAACCAATCTTATCAGTAGTATGTTTTTGCCACTAAGTGACTAAGATCACTCTTTCCTTTATTCATTTTCCTGAAAAAAGATCTTTAAGATAGGAAAGCTCAGTTTGCAACTTCATATGTTCTTCATAGTGATCCTTTTTAAACTTTTCAAACTCATTTTCAAAGATCTATAGTCATCCATATTAAGAAAAATAGAAGCACAAACACAACCAGTGACTTTATAACTTGAAACAAGTTTTTAATTTTTTCCTCAATTTATCAAGCACACTTTGTGTTGAAGCCAATTTAATGATATGCTATTTTAGATCACTTCTCAGCTTACTGTTCGAAACAACAAGCTTTTACGCTTCCTCGTGCATTTCATTAAAAGGTTCCAAAACTTCCTCAAATTCAAAATTTACCTCTATTTCTTCAATGGTTGAGGAGTCATCCTTTTAATCAATCATTAAACACACATTTTCAACTTCTTCTTCACTAGAGGAATCGGAGGATGTTGACGCATCTTTCCAAGCTATGTAGGTCTTTTTTGGTTTCTTGGCTTTCTTCCCTTTCTTTTTAGCAAGTTGTTTTCTAAGGTAGATAGGACAATCCAATTTGATGTGGCCTTGCTTCCCGCATTCAAAGCATGTGAAGGTGTTTTTGTGTTTTCCACTTTCTTTGAATGTTTAGAGAATTTTTTGTCTTTGGACCTTTTGAGAAATTTCCTAAACTTCTTCAACATTAAGTTCAAATTCTGTATATCTTTATCATCACTAGAGCTTTCTTTGTGATCTTCCCTTGACAAACTAACTTTGAGTGTAGTTCCTTTTCTTTTCTTTTATATATCTTCTGTATGAGATTGTTGAATCAACTCATGTTCATACACAAGAAATTTTTTGAAGAGAGCTTCCATCAAAATTGATGCCAAGTCCTTGGATTCCTTGTTCGCTATGATTTTCGGTTCCCAAGTTCTTATAAGACAATTAAGGATCTTGATGTTTAGCTCATCATCTTTAAACATTTTTACGATACCAAACAAGTCATTCACTAAATAGGTGAATCTTGTTTGAAGTTCTGAGATGGTTTCACCATTCTTCATTCGGAAAGCTTTATATTCAGATAGAAGACTATGTTTTCTTACTCTTCTTACATCTGCAGTGCCTTCATGAGTGACTTCAAGTATTTTTCATATCTCTTTTGCACTTTTGCACCTTGCAATATTGAAAAATTCATCCGAAGATAAACCAAAAGTTAAAATGTTTTTATCTTTTTGATCATCTTACACTTTTCTTTTCTCATCATCTTTCATCTCATCCCATTCTTTAGGAACCAATTCACCATTGACATCTTTAGTCGGTATAAATGGTCCTTTAACAAAAGAATTCTAGGCACCGGGATCAATTGATTGAATAAATATTTCTATTCTCTTTTTCCAAAATGAAAAGTGATTTCCCTCAAACAATTATGGTCGATTGAGAGAAGCACCCTCTTTGAGAGTGATTTGTTTAGTGCCCATTTTTGGAAAACTGTGATTTTGAGAAACTTTCAAGACATATCATAATTAGTGTAATTAGCATAATAAGTTAGAATAGATAGGTCATTTTAGATGAGAAACTTTCAAAACTGTTAGATCAGTTAGATTGAGGCTCATTTTAGGCTTGGGAGTCAGAACCTCTGCACTTGAGCTTTGGGATGCAAGTTTGTGTTTTGATTGGTGTTATTAGCATAATTAGTTACATTAGATGGGCCTAATCAGAGCCCATCCTTTCCTACTGATTCGGTCACTATATATTAGTGTAGTTAGTTAGTTAGTTACTTCATTTTGTACAGACAAAATTTCTAGCTTCTTGTGTAAGTTTTCAGAATTAAAATCTTTTCACTCTTTTTCTCTCAATGGATCTTCATTGTTCTTCATTTTTCTTCTTCCTTTCATCTCTGTTCTTCTATTTTCTTACTCAAATTTTGTGGCTCTTCCACTGATGATGATCATGGAAGGCTAAACAATCAATTAATCCAAAGATCCAGTCCAAGTAAGGAGAATTTGAGTTCTAGTTTGGTATTTCAATGTTTGTGTGAATGTTCATTTTTTTCTTCAATCCACTCTTCGATCTTCATGATTATGAATGTGTTTAGGATTGAAAATGAATTAGGTTATGAATTCATTTCCTAATTTCGAATTTAATCACAAATTGTTTGGATGATATTTCAATCTGGTTTGTGATTTCAATTGATTTAGGAGTTAATTTGATTGCATTACTTCTAATGACATTGAATGAAACTTCATAATATGATCATTATTTGAGAACTATGATATTTCACATTACTTGTTTTGGTGAATTAGATTGATATTCTTGAATCTGTTTTACAACATCTTTTGTTAATTCTGTCAGTGTTTTTCTGTTTTGTGTCTTTCTACAATTTTTGTACTTAGTGTCTACAAACCATTTGATGAAAGTCCCCATATCGTTTATCAGTGAATTGAAGTTGAAACCAATTTGATCATATCTCTAAGCCGGCCAAGGTTATTCTTATACTACAAAATTATCCTAGTTTTATTCGTTTTGTGATGGAGGTCCATGGCAAGCTAAAGGTCTAGAAGGAGAGCTTGAAGCACTTCCTTTGGTGAGCTTTAAAGGACTACTGACAAGAGCTAGGACTCAAGCACTTCAAGACCACATTCAAGCTAACTTGGACAAGCATCAAGATGTACACCAACTCAAGGATGACAAGAGCTAGATTTTGATGTCTTATGTCCAATTTAATTCAATAAATTACAACACTTGTTAGAAGAAATTCAGTTTCCATATGTTTTAATCCATTACCTTGGTCTGTAATCGATTACCAGCATTTCAGTTTCACACAGAAACAAGACTTGTCATTTTAATCGATTACGAGACATCTGTAATTGATTACATGAGCTTGAAAATTGTAAATAACTATGTTTTAATCGATTACAAGTGTGAATTAATCAATTACTTCAGCGTTGAAACTACACTGCGCATGTTGAGCAGCCAAGGGTCACTTTAGGGAAGCTTGCACTTCAAGTTTCATTTGAGCTTCATTTCAATTTGCATTTTCCTTACATTTAGTGACATTTAGCTTGTAATTTCGTGGCTTTTATAAGGTGCCAAAACTGAATGTAACTAACTTTGGTTCATTAATATAATTATGAAAATTGTTGTGAGAGTTTCTCTCTTGTTCTTGTGTAAGAACTTCTTCAGCCTTATCAATGGCTTTTCAATGCTATTGTGGTGATTATTCCAAGGCTTATTGGAAAGCTTTTCCATGGTGCCATCCATTTTCATCCCTAACCTCTCTTCCATCTTCCATTACTGAATTAAAAAGCTTAAAAACAACCCCAAATTCTTGTGAAAGTGCAGAAGTTAGAGTACTTGAGGTTTGCTTGAAGATTGGATTTCATTGCAAGGTAGATTTGGGAAACTTAATGTCTAATGGTTGTGACATTACATCAACTGGTATCTGGAGCCTAATCCTTGTGAAATTCTTCTTCAAGTTCAGTTTTTAAAAGTTCTTCAAAGGTAAAAAACTGCACCAAATCTGAAAAACGAAAATTCATTTCAATTCCTTGTTTCTTGTTGTTTTCATTTGATTCTTGGTGGTGTAGGCTTGTTTTGTGTTCCACCACATAACTCTTGTGTTTCCTTCAAGTTTCATGTGTTCATGTTCTTCATGTTCTTAATGTGTTCTTGATATTTTTCGAATTTTCTAGTCTTGATTTTTGTCAATTTTTGTTAGTAGTGTTTTTGTGTTGTATAACCACTTGTTTTGATTCTAATCTCATGCCTAAACTGAATTGAGTTGTTAAAAACAAATTTTACAATAGTCATACATCAAAGTTTTTGTGATTCATCAATTTCCTTAAGAAATTTTGAACTTGTGCAAAAGAAAAAACAAAGGCTTACAAAAAAGAGAAACATTTTGGTATAGCCAAAGACATTATTGAATTGTGGCTGGAAAAATACAAAGAAAAACAGAATTTAGGAGCAAAGCAAAGTTACAAAATCTACAAGTTTAAATTTCCTTTGAACCACAAAATTAAGTGAACTTGTATGACATGCAAACTTGGTGAAATTTGGCTTCTAGCAATTGAATTTACTTAGCATAACCTCCTTGTGTAGTCTGGTACAACCCATAGTATTCCTTGAGTTGTCTCATTAAATTCCAATTTGAGTTGTGCTTTACTACAAAAAAATTCTTTTGTTGCTTGTCTCTTAAAATTTCCATGGTTTTGTCTTAGAGTTTTCTTGTTCTTGGACTCTTGAGTCTAGCCTATAATCATTTCCTATTTCCCTATAGTAAAGAAGCTTGATTTGTTTAGAAGTTTTTGCTTAAGAACTATAGAGAGGAATAAGAGTTGAAAAAGGCAAGAGAGAACATTATAAAAAAAGCCTAGAAAGTGTGCAAACACAAGTGAGAGTGGTAAACACTTAGAGAGGGGTGAGAATTTTCTTATATACTTGTGTTTTTGCTAACCATTTCTTTTGAAAGATGAGCTCAATAGGAGATGAGGCTCTGTCACCTAGGACCTCTAAGTTGATGGAAGCCATGGCAAAACAAATGGAGGGAGTGGAGTTCCAAAATTGATAGGAGTTACAAAAAAAGACTCAAAGAAGGAGTAGTCCAAATGGTAGTGTGGATGGAGAGGCTTATAGTGTAACACCCCAAAATTTCAGAATTATAGTCAAATATTATCTTAGGTTATAGGAAAATTAATGGTATATGTTCAAATTATTTGGGTGAGAGGTTAATTAGAGGCATTATAAAAATGTTTGAGGAAAAATGACCATATTACCCTTATCGTAAATTTCAAATGACAGAAATGCCCTTGAGGTTAAAATGACGATAATGCCCCTGGATATTTTAAGAATTACAAAAGTGCCCCTAGATATTTTAAGATGAAAACTTACATAAATGTTCTTGAATATTTTGGAAATGACAAGAACACCCTTAGATATTTTGAATAGATATTTTTGTGATAGAAATGACAATTATGCCCCTAGAATGAAGGATGGATTTACCATAATGCCCTTCAGGCCAGAAATTATCAAATATTCTTAGGGATTCTGTGAGAACCTAATGGAAATACAGAAATGGAATCACAGAATACTCTTAGATAGCAGATTATCAAAATAGTTGTGACAGGAAACCATAAGTGGAATTAGGTTTTTCTTAAGCATCCAATGATATAAAAGGAAGAAAAACTTATGTCCCCACCCTTAGGTGTGAAGAGCACGTGTAGAATCATGTAGAAAGGAAGAGAATATTCATGAAAACAACTTATAAAAGTGAATCCATGTGATGAATGCAAGTGTTAGGACACTTGTAAGGCACATGATGAAGATTTTCCCTCTAGCATTTATGTGAAACTTGGAAAATAATGGTGAAGCTCCATGATTTTGCCAACTCAAAGGGACACTTGGAAGAAGATTAAGAGAAGGCTTCATCAATCAAACAAGTGTCAAGACAATTGTATGGTGTAGATTTAGTTTAAGTAGATTTTTTTTTTTAAAAGGCAAAAATCTTATCTTGTCTCTTTGGCAGAACACGTGGATAATTCTAGATATTATTTCAACGATCCCAATGGTCAAAAGTTATATATGTGAGATAGGAGTGTGCCTTTAAAATGTTAAGGAGATCCAATGGTTAACAAATCCAGAATTAATATTTTACTAAAATGGGTTTTTGGGAAAACTCAAGAACGAAGAAAAAGAAAATTAGAAAGGATTGCTCTCCAAGCTAAGCCTTGCACGTGTAATATCAAGAGGAATGGAGAAATGTTGAGAACAATCAAGAAAATGGAAACTTGGATGGTTAAAAAGCAAGAAGTCTTGCCATTGGTCCATTTGGAAAGCTAAATAATCATGACTTTGAAAATAATGCAACAAAAATCTACTTAAGCCTAGCTATCCCACGTAAAAGAAGAATACCAAAAGGAATGAACCTTAGCTTGGCTAGTCCACGTGAAAAACAAGAAAGCAAGGGAAAGATGTGGAATTTTCATGAATTAGGACACTTGTAAGGTAGGAAACCATTAGCCAATGAAAGAAAACCAACTAGAAAGCTAAGTAATCATAGGCTTTGAAGATATTTGTAGAAAAAGCCAATTCACCTAGCATATGAAAAGGATGGTGGGGACCAAAGTGGATGCTAGTTCACGTGTAGCATTCCACTTTCACCTTCCATCTCTTTCACTTTGAAATAAAAAACCAAACAAAGGCCCACACCCTTAGAAGTTCACGTGGAAAGCTAGGAAGTGGTTGAAGGAAGTTGCCAAAAATTCCAAAAAGAAAGTAAGGTATGGGGAAGTGTTATGATAAATATAGTTTAAATATTTATTATGTTAGATTATCATTTATTTCTATAAGAATCAAGCTTTGTTTACCATGTGTTTGATGAATTGCTTCAAAGAACTAAAGTGGGTACATGGATGATGATTTGAATAAGTGACTTAAAGTAACTTAAAGAATAATTATTGGAATAAATAACTTGAATCTAGTTTAATAAGAAAGTGATTAAGTGACTTAAATCTTTACATATTATAACTATATTTAACGAAGTAATTGATTTGATGTTTTACTAAAGTTTGTGTGTTATATCTTGTTACTTATTCGATGTTTTACTAAAGTTTGTATGTTATATACTCAATGGATGTTTTACTAAAGTTTGTGTGTTGTATATTGTTACAAGCGTTCTATAAATCCTTGAGGATGTCTACTAAATCTCATGAGAGAGGGTGGGGCTATCTTGACTATGGTACCATGTAATGAGAATCTGAGATCTCAGTCATGCATCATTTTAACAAAGAATCATGCATCTATTATGCATCTATCGTGTATCTTGTTTTATGAGTGTTACTTTGATTTGCTATGGATCTATTGTTTTTTATCTAACTATGTTTATCATATACTTACCCTATTTTGTGTCTGTGGTTGGCACCTGTGATGACCTCAATTTATTTGAGCGAGCAGAGGAACAATGAAGCGTAAGCAATGGATGGTTATAAAGAAGATGTGATGAGAAAGCTTGGATTACTTGTATTTTGTGTTTTGTGTCTACTCTGATAATATGTAATTTGTACTAGACTTTGGGTCAGTCTATGGGCTTGTATTTTGGACTTTATTATGTTAAACTGTATTTTGTATATTATATTATTTTGTTTTGAACTTAAAAACGTTTGATGATAATTAATTCATTTAGAATTAATCTAGGAAGAGGAGAAAAAGAGATTTTATAGATTAAAATAATTTCTTTATAAAAAGGGTAATAAGCGAAATTAATACCTTTCGTATGAATTATTTTAAGTGAGAAGAAAAGAATTTTTCGTGAAATTTGTAACTAAGATAATTTTAAAGCAAGTGGAGAAAATATTTTATTCAAAATCAATAAAATACAAGAAAGTAAAACGAGGTGTTACACATAGTAGTGGGAGGGTGAGTGAGTATGCTTCCTCTCATTGAAGAAATTATTATGATGAGATGAGTGAGAGGGAGGATAGGAGAGAAAACAATAGAAGAGAAAATAGGAGATACAATCGTAGGAGGGAAAATAGAAATGAGGAAAATTGGAGGCAGAGGACAGAAGAAAGAGAAGGGAGGAATGGAGGATTGGGTGGAGTAAAAATAAAAATTCTAAAATTCATTGGCAATAATGATCCCGAAGAGTACTTTGAGTAGGAGATGAAAGTAAAACAAATTTTCTTATGCCAACAATTTGATGAAGAAAAGAAAGTTACTCTAGCAACTCTAGAATTTGGTGGCTATGCTTTGATATGGTGGAACCAAATTCAAATGGATATAGAGAGGGAGGAGGCAAAGAGTAAATTCTTGGGATGACTTGAAGGCATGCTTGTGAGGAAGATTTGTCCCCTCTTATTATGCAAGAAGTCCACAACAAGCTTCAAAGACATTTCCAATGCTACAAGAGTGTTGATGACTACTACAAGGAAATGGAATTGATGATGACAAGGGCTGAAATTGTGGAGATCCAAGAAGCAACAATGGCTAGATTCCTTCATGGCTTGAATAGAGAAATTCAAGATGTGATGGAGCTACACTCATATGCAACAATTGAGGAGCTAGTCCACAAAACTCAAAGGGTGGAGCAACAAATAAAAAGGAGAAAAACTTTTTTTCCAAGACCTATGGGGCTGCAACTTCTAGCTGGAAAGACAAGCCTAAAAGGGAGGTTTCTCATGTGAAAAATAACAAAGAAATGGTGGAGAACCCAAGCAAAAAAATTGTGGATGCAACTCATAAAAGATCAAGCAATATCAAATGTTTTAAGTTCCTTGGTAAAGGTCACATTGCTTCCCAATGTCCCAGCAAGAGAACTATGATTTTGCTTGAAGATGGAGGTATAAGGAGTGAGTCTTCAAGTGGCTCAAATAGTTCTTCAAGTGAAGAAGAAAAAGTACTCACAGTAGTGGAGGCTGAATAGGGTGATCTTTTGATGGTAAGGAGAATGCTGAGCAATTTTTGCCTAGAAAAAGAGGAGACTCAAAGAGAAAATATTTTTTCACACAAGGTGCTTAGTTGAAAAGAAAGTGTGCTCACTTATCATTGATGAAGGGAGTTGCACCAATGTGGCTATCACAAGACTTGTGGAGAAATTACACTTGCCAACCACAAAGCATCCAAGGCCATACAAGCTATAATGGCTTAGTGAAAGTGGAGAAGTGGTGGTAAATTCTCAAGTGCTCATTCCTTTTTCTATTAATGCTTATAATGATAATGTTCTTTGTGATATTGTACCTATGGAGGCTGGTCATATCCTTCTTGGTAGACCATGGCAATATGATAGAAAAGTGATACACAATGGCATGGAGAACACTTTTGAATTTGAGCACTTAGGTAAGAAAATTATTTTGAGGCCTTTGACTCCTAGGCAAGTGTGTGAGGATCAAATAAAGATGAAAGAATAGAGAATTGAGGAGTTGAAAAAAAATACTGCACCTAAAAAAGAGAAGAAAAGTGAGCTAGTAAAGAGAAAAACTAGTGAGAAGAAAAGAAAAGAGAAAGAAAATGAGAGCAAAAAAATTCATGAGATTAAAGAGAGTTTGTTCTTGAGTGAAAAAAAATATCAAGAGAGTGTTGTTGGCACAACAACCTCTTTATTTTATGCTTCCTAACTCTCTTTGTTTACATGTTGAAAAAGAAGGTGAGAAATTGCCAAAAGCTATGCAATCTCTTTTGGAGGAATATCATGATGTTTTTCCAAAAGAAGTGCCTAATGGTTTGCCTCCTTTGAGAGGCATAGAGCACCAAATTGACTTGATTCCAGGTTTTTCACTTCCAGATAGGCCAGCATATAAGACTTCCCCCATGGAAGCAAAGGAGATCCAAACATAAGTGGAAAAGCTACGTTTCAAAGGGTGGATCCATGAGAGCATGAGCCCTTGTGCTATGCCTATTATTCTTGTGCCTAAGAAGGAGGGAACTTGGAGAATATGCACGGATTATAGGGCAATCAACAACATCACCATAAGGTATAGACATCCTATCCCTAGATTTAATGATCTTTTAGATGAATTGCATGGTGCTACTATTTTCTCTAAAATTGATCTTAAGGGTGGGTATCATCAAATAAGGATGAGGTAAGGGGATGAATGGAAAATATCTTTCAAAACAAAATTTGGGCTTTATGAATGGTTAGTTATGCCTTTTGGTTTGACTAATGCACTTAGTACCTTTATGAGACTTATGAATCATGTTCTTAGACACTTTATAGGCAAATTTGTGGTACTGAATTTTGATGACATTCTTGTTTATAGTGCCAATTTAAATGATCATTTGATGCATGTAAAAAGTGTCTCAGAGGTGCTAAGGAAGGAAACATTGTATGGATCAATTGATAAATGTTCTTTTTGTACTTCACAAGTAGTGTTTCTAGGTTTTGTAGTAGTGCCCAAGGAGTCCAAGTGGATCAAGAGAAAGTGAAAACCATCATGGAGTGGCCAACTCCAAAAGGTGTGAAGGATGTGAGAAGCTTTCATGGTTTAACTAGCTTTTATAGGAGATTTATGAAGGACTTTAGTTCCATTGCTTCTCCTTTGAATGAATTGATGAGGAAAACCGTGAGCTTTTCTTGGAAGCAAGAACATGGAATTGCTTTCCAAACATTGAAGGATAAGTTATCTCCTGCACCTATTCTTGCATTGCCGAATTTTAATGCTTCCTTTGAATTGGAATGTGAGGCATCTAATGTGGGTATTGGGGGATTTTGATTCAAAATAAACATCCTATTGCTTATTGTAGTGAGAAATTGAAGGGTGCATATTTGAACTATTCCACTTATGATAAAGAATTGTATGCACTTGTTAGAGTCTTGCAAACTTGGCAACATTATCTTTTACCTAAGGAATTTGTGATACATAGTGATCATGAATCTCTTAAATATTTGAAATGTCCAGGAAAACTCAACAAGAAGCGGTGATGGTTCCCTTTATCAATTCTTCCCTTGAGGAGATGCTCTCCACAATGATTGGCTAGCTTCTCTTAAGGATTGGATGTAATCTTCTTACCCCTATGTATCTCTTTTAATATTTATTTATGCATGAATCTTTTCTATTCCTTATTGGTAATTTCATTCTGTTCTTAATGCTTGATTCTACTTGATCACTAGTTTCATGAAATTAGATTCTAAGCTTGACTGGAAAGTGCCCTTAGAATTTGAACTGAATGATTTTACTCATTACGTTATGTTTCTAGGAATAGGGCATAACGTTTTGATTGCAAATAGCACGCGATTATGATTACAATGCTGGGGTATTTACTTCATATGCGAGTGATCGATATTCAATAGATATCCTTAGGATTCTTGAATGCGGGGGATCGATTCGGGGTGAAATAATGTGTGCGTCAATAAGGATAGAAAATGATTTATACATGGTAAAGTTAATTGAATACTGAGGGTATGAATGATGAAACCCAATCCCACTTTCTCATAAATATATTTCATTTTACTAGTTTCATAATTTTTGGTTACTTTCGTAAATCACATGAAACTCTGCTCATCCTTATCGTACATAACTATTGAACTGTCGAATTATATTTGGATTAATTGAGTAGCTCAAGTCCCTGTGGAGACAATCTTTATAAATTTTGTAACTTACGATGACAAATTGGTATGCTTGCCAAGAGTCTAGCACCTACCAAGAAGGATATCCCCAGCCTCCATAGGTACAATATCACAAAGAACATAATCATTAAAAGCATTAATAGAAAAAGGAATGAGCACTTGAGAATTTACCACCACTTCTCCACTTTCACTAAGTCATTGTAGCTTATATAGCCTTGGGTGCTTTGTGGTTGGCAAGTGTAATTTCTCCATAAGTCTTATGCTAGCCACATTGGTGCAACTCCTTCCATCAATGATAAGTGAACACATTTTCTTTTCAACTAAACACCTTACATGAAAAAATAATTTCTCTTTGACTTTTCTCATTTTCTAGGCAAAAATTGTTCAACATTCTCCTTCCCATCAAGAGATCACCCTCTTCGGCCTCCACTAGTGTGAGTTCTTCTTCTTCACTTGAAGAACTATTTGAGTCACTTGAATACTCACTCCTTTTGCCTCCATCTTCAAAGCATAGCCACCAAATTCTAGAGTTGCTAAAGTATCTTTCTATTCTTCATCAAATTGTTGGCATGAGAAAATTTGTTCTACTTTTATCTCCCACTCAAAGTACTCTTCGAGATCATTATTGTCAAGGAATTTTGGAAATTTTATTTTCACTCCACCCAATCCTCCATTCCTCCCTTCTCTTTCTTCTGTCCTCACCCTCCAATTTTCCTCATCTCTATTTTTCCTCCTAGGATTGTATCTCCTATTTTCTCTTCTATTATTTTCTCTCCTATCGTCCCTTTCACTCCTCTCATCAAATAATTTCCTCCATGCGAAATTTATACAAAATCAAAATAAAATAAATAACGATAATAGGAAAATGTCATATTCAACTAAAAAATTAAATTCGAAAGAACTGAGTGAGTGACTCAAGTCCACGGCAACGGCGACAGAAACTTGTTAGACTTTTGGCAAGCATACCAATGTCGTCACAAGTTACAGAATTTATAAAGAGATCGTCTCCACAAAAAATTGAGCTACTAAGTTTTTTCAGATAAAAAGTTATACTTTAATAGTTATGTACAATAAAGTTGATCGGAATATATTGGGTTTATGGAAATAACGGAATTACAGAATTAGTGCGTCGAAAATACAGAAAATTACGAAAATAGTTGAAATGAATTTAATTAGTTCAAGAGAAATGTAGAATTTGATTTCATCATTCATACCCTCAGTAAACAATTAATATTAATATATATAAATCATTTTCTAACATTACTGGTGCAAACATTAATTCACCCCGAATCGATCCCTCGCATTCGAGAATCCTAAGGAAATTTATCGAATATCGATTCCTCGCATATGAAATAAATATCACAGCATTACAATCATAATCTCGTGCTATTTGCAATCAAAACGTTATGCTGTTATTTCTAGTAACGTAATGTAAAGAGTAAAATCATTCAGTTCAAATTCTAAGAGCACTATCCTATCAAACATGGAATCCAATAGAATCAAACATTATGAACAAAATGAAATCACCAAAAATGAATAGAAAAGATTCATACATATATCAAATATCAAAAGAGATACATAAAGGTATGAAGATTACACCCAAGCGAGTTGGTTACTTCTGGCTTCAGTAAGGTCACTCGCCCAGCAAGCTGCAGCTAGCCCAGACGAGTTGGCTACTTCAGGAAGAAGTAATCTCATTAGCTCAGCGAGCTGATTGCTAGCCTGGGCAAATTGCACTATCGAAATCCGTAAAGATGACCCTTTTGCCCTCTATTTTGGCTTGGTTTTTGGATCCAAAAAATACCTATTTAAACAACAACTTTTATAAATGTATAAAATATAAAACAACTAGAATTAAGGGAAGTTTATAAGAAAACTACTGAAATCAAAAGATAAGTGCTAGCATTATAATCCTGAAAATAACTAAAGTATGACACTTATGAAGCTCCTCATCACTGTTGTGAAACCTGATGTCACTACCAAAAGCAAGATAAGGAGAAGGAGGTGGGCTAATTTTTATAAATAATACAAATTTATTATTTATTTAGCAAAAGGGGGCGATTTAGAACTTATTTAGCAAAATGGGGTGACCAAACACGCCCAGGCCAGGCGTGTTTAAACACGCCCAAGCCAGGCGTGTTTAGGTCACCTTGGCCTATATATACCCCTGAAAATGACATTTGATCCTTCCGCCTTCTCTCTAGAATTAGCTCTGCCTTCTCTCTAGATTTTGGGTGTTGATTCGTCTGAAGCGAAGCCCTGCCGAATTCGAAGCACTGCCGACAAGTAAGTCGATTTAACTGATTGTTTGTTATATTTAGTTTGCTATATTTTTAAATTAGAAAAATGTTAGGATCATAGGAACTTGTTAGCGACATATATATTAGGTTAGTGAGTAGGGTTTTAGGTATGCCAGTGTAGTTTTAGGGTTTACGATGTGATTAGGGTTTATGGTGTTGCCTAGTGATTAGGGGTTAGGGTTTTAGGTATGCTAGTGTAGTTTTAGGGTTCACGATGTGATTAGGGTTTAGGTTGTGGCCGAGTGATTAGGGTTACGTAATTTGGTGTTGGATTAGGGTTTACATTGTTATTAGGGTTTATGGCCTGGGGCTATGTAGGTTTAGGGATTAGGACTTAGGCTGTGATTAGGGTTGAGGGCCTGGGGTAGTGACGTATGTGTAAGGTTAATGGATTGTGGGTACAGATTGAGGGTATATGGGTATCGGTTGAGGTTCCAGGGCTTACATTGTGATTAGGGTTTAGGGTCCGATGTAGTGATTATGGTTTATGTA
>PYAF01005468.1:99788-111675 GCA_007407185.1 Glycine tomentella
CCTTGCTGTGTACCCCAGGACATAAATCCTAATCCACACATGCGCCCTAAACCCTAAGCCAGAACCATTCAACCCTAGCCGTGTACCTAAAACCCTAAACCCTAATCCACCCATGCGCCCTAAACCCTAAGCCGGAACCCTTACATCGTAGGTGTCTACCCCAGAACCTAAACCCTTTTCCCCCCATGCGCCCTAATCCTTAAGCCGAAACCCTTAAACCCTAGGTGTGTACCGTACACCCTATACCCTAATCACACCATAAATCACATACCCTAAGGCGGACCCATTAAACCCTAGGTGTGTATCCCAATACCTACACCCTAATCCACACAGGCGACATAAACCCTAAACAAGAACCCTTCAACCCTTTGCATGTACCCTAAGTCCTAAGCCCTAATCACCCCAATACCTTAAGACGGAACACTTAAACCCTATGTGTGTAACCCAAACCCATAAACCCTAATCTCAATATCAACCCTGAACTTAAACCCTAAAACGTAAACATAACACACTATCAATCTAACAGCTATGTCGCTAACAATTTTACATGGCCCTAACAATTTTCTAAGTAAAAAATATAACAACTTTAAATAATATAACAACTTTAGGGTTAGGGTTTATAACTTACTTCTTCGCAGCGCTAATCTTCACAAAATATCCAATCCCAACCAGTAGATCCTGAAGCAGAGCAACTTCTACACAGCACGCAAGATGAAACGCTTCTGCATTGTGGGATTTTTTGGGGCTATATATAGCAAACTGGGCACTCAAACACGCCCAACATAGGCGTGTTTAAACACGCCCAGATGGGGCGTGTTTGAGTGCCCCAATTTGCTAAATAAGTTGCAAAATGCCCCCTTTTGCTAAATAAATAATAAATTTGTATTATTTATAAAAATTAGCCGAAGGAGGTGTGTGGGTTTGGGGTTTTGGGGTTCTGTCGTAGGTGAGTTAGTGGAGGAAAACAATGAAGGTGGAGTCGATCTTGCCGTCAAACATGCAGATAAGGCGAACATGCTCGACGGTGGCGTCACCGTTAAGGGGTTATGGCTTGAAAAAGATTTGGCAACGCTGGCGACACATCTTTATCTTCAGTGCGGTGGCAACCTGAAGTGCGCGCCCCAGCACCTCCTCGACCGTGTCAAAGTCTTCATCTTAAATGGTTAGGTCGATTCAAGGCGCTAGACTAGATTTATATGTAAATGGACACTCTAATGCAACCACCTATAACTCAAGTAGTGTTTGAACCCAACTAATTGCTTTGACTTAGTCTTTGCTTTGCCTTTCTTTTACTTAAACTATAGTATTATTTTGCAATGGGCATTTCATATATTCTGATATTAGATTGGCATACTTTAATGATGATTCAAGAGTTATTACTTATTTGTATTTGTTATTTTTAGGTGTTTTTAATGATGATGAGCGTCTGCCATTTTGTTTTTCTAGCTGAGATGTGTTTTCTAACTAGAGAGAATTAGATGAAAAGAAGAAGCAATTTCTACCATCTTTTAGCTGCTACAAAACATTAATACCTTTAAAAAAAAGCCACTCATTCAACGATGCTCTCTAATGGAAGGGACTAAAAGTTGTTATGGAAGAAAACTTTAGAACTTTGATAGATCAAATATTTGTTTAGGGACTCAAACCAAAAATTTGAAAATTTTTCCAAAAATGGAAATGCTCTTCTTCAAACATCGGAGGACGATTGAGGGAGACACCCTCCTTGAAGGTAATTTGTGTGGTATTCATTTTTTTAAAGAAAGATAGTGATCTTGAATAACACTCAAGAACCTGCTCTTGCTACAAATTGAAAACAATAGGAATACACATAATAACCAAGAGGGGGTGAAGTCGTTTAAACTTGGCCTTTTAAAAAACTTTAGAAAATCAGAGTTATAGGATCTTAATCACAATTGAAACAAAAATGCTTCAAATGAATCAAACCACTCAGCCCAAGAAAATAATTGCTTAAAACAGAACTAGTTGAGTAAACTAGATATCACCAAGAACCACAGATCAAGATGTCAAGAAGAGATTAAGAAATAGAAAACAACACCAGAATTTATACGGGTTCACTTCTCAAGAGAAGCTACATCTAGTTCTTCTAATCAACACTAGATTAGAGTTCCACTATTATCATATTTCAATTCTTACAAGCTTTACAACAATAACTCTTTATCAAACCTAGATCAAGAATAGAAATTTAAAACCCTATTAGACTTCTAATGATCAAGACATAGAGAACCCTTCTCTACTCTTCCCTCTAGAGAAACCCACTCTAGAAAAAGCTTAAAGAACCCTTTACAAAAGTTACAAACAACCAAGAATTCAAAAACAAAATTACAACAAGAGTTAATAGAGAGAATATGAATGAATATGATTTACCAATCAGAGTTGAAATGTAGAAATCAATTTCAGACCTTTCTCTCCAAAAACTTCTTTGAAAACATTGTCCAAGAAATCTTTCAATACAACATGAAGATTTAAAAGGTGGACAAGAACTATCTAGCTCAGAAAATCCTTTCTAACTTTGAGAAGGCTTTGTGAATGCTTTGAAATTTTGAAGTCAAGAGTTGTGTCTTTCAGATAAACTCACATTCTATTTATAACCAACTTTTGTAACAGACTGTTATTGATTAAATCGCCGTTACAATCGATTAAATAATCATATGTAATCGATTAATCTTCCAGATAATCGATTAAAATGTTCTTAGCTCAATCTGGAATTTATAACGAACAAACTAATCGATTAAACTAAGTTGTAATCGATTAAAGCAAACATGTTTTAGTTTTGAAATAAGCTAATGTAATCGATTACAGAATATGGTAATCAATTAAAGTAGACATGTACAATTTTAGAATAAGCCTAGGTAATCGATTACAGATTGTGGTAATCAATTAAGGCAGTTATGCATATTTAAAAATCAACTTGTGTAATCGATTACAATATAGTGGTAATCGATTAAGACAGATAATCATAATTTACATTTTGTGCTATGTAATCGATTACAAGTATCTAGTAATCGATTAAAGTGTTCTTCATGGCTTTTCCAGAATCAAACAGAAGCTGGTAATCGATTATATCCTTCTGTAATCGATTAAAGCAGTGATATTTTATTTTTCCAAAAACTTAACCATGAGAAATTAACTTCTTTACAAAACATGAACAACTTTAATGCTTTAGTAAAATCATGTATGTATGTTAATGGTCATGTTCATGCAATGCAAGGATCATAAGATTAGCCTCTCATACACTTAACCCATTACAAATGCCTTGGCATGTGAAAAGCTAAAATTTTCCTTCAACAAGCTTCATCTTTGACTTGATCTTCTTCCAGCTCCTCCTATATTCAACACTAAAAACTTATTTAACCCAAAAGTTATTCTATTGGGTGGGGTTTATGACGACAACAGATTAAACTCAAATTTGGAAAATTGTAAAAAGAGAATTGTCTCAAAGTCAGAAGGAGGCTCCTCAGGTGCATCTGGATGACATCAACAAAAGGAAGCAAAAGAGCTAGCAAAAGCCATTGCAGATGAAGATCAAGGTCTGAACAACTTCAGTATCTCCAAAAAGATACAAATTATGGCTAAGCAACATAAAAGAAAGGAGATAAGGAAGAAATCCCATAAAGAAGAAGAAGAGGAAGAGCTACTTGTCATGGAACATAAGACGAACAAAAAATATGAGCCATCTAAAAAATTGTTGGGGTGTTCTTGGAGCAAAAAAATTATGGTTGATTCCATTTTCTTCACATAATTTTTCAAAATATTCATTTTGGAATTCCCCACCATGATCACTTATTGAGATAACTTTGCTTCCCTTTTCATTATGAGAAAGTTTGGCTAATATTCTGAAAACATTAAAAGCATCACTCTTTGATATTAAAAACATAGTCCATGTGAATCTAGAGTAACCATCAACAATAAGAAGCCCATAGAAATTACCTCCCAAACTCATAGTTCTAGAGGGACCAAACAAATTCATGTGAAGTAATTCAAGGGGTCTTGAAGTAGAAACAACATTTTTACTTTGAAAATAATTCTTTGTTTGTTTCCCCTTTTGACAAGCATCACATAGTTTGTCCTTTTCAAACTTTAGTTTGGGTAATCCAATGACTAAGTCTTTTCTTATAAGCTTGTTCATATGATACATGTTAGTCTGACTTGCCCTTCTATGCCATAGCCAAGATTCATTAACTTTAATTATTAGACAATTAGTGTTGTGAATGAGTGCATGATCTATAGAGAGTAAATAGATATTACCTTTTCTTTTACCTTTATGAATCACTTCACTGGTTTGACCATCACATATCATACAACAATTATCATTGAATGACACTTTGAATCCTTTGTCACATAGTTGGCTTATGCTTAGAAGATTGTGCTTTAAATCTTTCATATAAAGAGCATTTCTGATTTTGGTCTTAAACCTATCTCCTATATTTCCTTCGCCAACTATCTTTCCTTTACTGTTGTCTCCATAAGTGACAAATCCTCCATCTTTAAGAGTCAAATTTGTGAGCATTAATATGTCACCGGTCATGTGTCTAGAGTAGCCATTGTTAAGATAACATAATGATGATTTTGCTCTTAGAAACACCTACAAAATTCAAATCAATTTACAAAGGAAGGTACCCAATTGTAGTTGGGTCCATAGGGGTTAGCTATTTTCTTTTTCTTTGGCACCCAAATGCAATCTCCATTTGGAACATAAAATCTCTTAGCATAGCATCTATTAGATGTGTGTCCTTTCTTCATACAATAGTTACAAGTTACAACTCTTGATGATCTTTCAAATGAGTCATGTAATTAAACTTTGAAACAACATTTTGATTTTTCTATTTTGGAGGCACAAACTGGGTTTTTCCAAAAGATTTTGATCCATGCTTGTAACCCAATCCAAAAGTATCTCCAGGATATTTTTGCACACTTAGCATTTCAGCTAAATTGCATTTTCCTTTATAAAGCCTTTTCAAAAGATCAACCAAGTACTATCATATGTTTTTCACCTTGACTCTTTCTAAACTCATCAAACTCTTCTTGCAAAGCTTTGTATTTGTCAACATTTGATGAAGAAGAAGCACATACACATCCATTCATTTTGTAGCTTGAAGCAAGTTTTTCATTTTCTTCTTTCAAGTTACAAATTTCAGTTTGCATTTCTGCAAGTTTTGTGACATGTCATCTAAGATTTCCTTTTAGCCTATTATTGGATTTTGCAACCTTTTGAGCCTTTTTATGCATTTCATGGAAAACATCAACAACTTGATCAAATTCATAATTTACCTATGTTTCAGCACTTGATAATTCATCATCTTCACTTATTGTAGAGGTGAAACATACATTTGCTTCTTCATTCTCACTTGATGATTCAGAAGTTGTTGACTCATTGTCTTCCCATGCTCTTTTAGGCTTTCCTTCTTTCTTTGTCTTCTTTTCACTTAATTGCTTTTTCAAAAAGATAGAACATTCATATTTAATGTGGCCAGGCTTACCACATTCAAAGCAAGTGAAATTTATGTTGGAGTTGTTTTCAGTCTTTTTGTTGTTGTTGTTGAACTTTGTGAACTTTCTATTCTTGTTTCTTCTCATGAACTTGCTGAACTTTTTGACAATCAGATTCATTTTGTCATCATCATCTTCTTCACTTGAGTCTTCTTCATTGTCCACCTCAGAGGATGCAGCTTTTAAGGCTATACTTTTTTTGTTTCTTGTCTGCATCTTTTGCATGTGTTAGTTGTGACATTTCAAGTTCATATTGAAGAAGCTTACCAAAAACTGCAGCCATAGACATCTTGGATAGATCTTTTGATTCTTTGATTGTTGTCACCTTTGGTTGCCATGGTCTTGTTGTTAGGACTTTCAGCAAGCGTACCAATTTGTCGTTGTAAGTTACAAAATTTATAAAGATCGTCTCCACAGGGACTTGAGCTTACTCAGTTAATCCAATTATAACTTAACATTTCAATAGTTATGTACAAGTAGGTTGAGCGAAATTTCATTTAGTTGTGAAAGTAACGTAAAATTACTAAACTTTAGTAAATGAAATATATCTATGAGAAAGTGGGTTTGGATTTCATCATTCTTATCCTTAGTATTCAATTAACATTTACCATGTATAAATCAATTGCTATCTTTATTGATGCACACTATTTTACCCCGAATCGATCCCTCGCATTCGAGTTCTAAGGATATCTACCGAATATCGATCCCTCGCATATGAAGTAAATATCCCAGCATTCAATTCATAATTGTGTGCTTTATGCAATCAAAACGTTATGCTCTATTCCTAGCAACATAACATAACGAGTAAAATCATTAGGTTCAAACCCTAAGATTACCTTTCTAGTCTCACTTAGGATTAAATTCATGAAACAAGTGATCAAGTAGAATCAAGCATTAAAGACGGAATGAAATTACCAATAAGGAATAGAAATGATTCATGCATATAGTAAATATTAAAAGAGAGACATAAGGATAAGAAGATTACATCGAATCTTTAGAGAAGGTAGCTACTCATAGTGGAGAGAACCTCTTCAAGGAAAGAATTGCTGAAGGGCCCCATCACCGCTTCTCTCTGGCAGAGTCTCCACACTAATCCTCACTTCTCTCACTTTCCTAACCTACTTACTTACTAATATTTAAGCTCCTAAGCCTAAGGAACAGCAAAGGAAGCAAGAATGAAGCAAATTTCTTTCTAAATGATGCAAATTCGTTGACTATTTATAGAATCCATGACCTGCCTGCTTCCACTCGCCTGGGCGCCCATTTTGGCCTGTAGGAGCTCGCCTGGGCGAGTTAACCCTGCTTTCTTGGAACCTGATGTCGCCCAGGTGATCCAAATACACATGGTTTGGTCGCCTGGGCGAGTTAATGCCTTAACCATGAAGAATTCTTTGGGCTTTGATGGATTTTGGGCCTGGATTGCTTGTAACACCTCCCATGTTTGCTATGTAAGCCCTCCTTGCTTGCTTGGGTTATTTGTAAGCCTCGGAAATCCACAGAATCTATCAAAATACAAAACATGATTGGATTAATCTTCCAAAATATGAACAACAACTTTTATACAAGCACTAGGTGCTATTTAACTAGGGTTAGGGCAAATTTATAATCAAATCTTCTGAAATCAAAAGATAAGTGCCTACATTTGAAACATGAATTTAACTGAATTAGGGCACTTATCACTTGTGAGGCACTTCAAGATTTAGATGTTAAACTCTTCAGTATCAAAAATCTTCCCAAGACCAAAAAGATGGTTTACTATGTGAGTGAATCCTGTTTGGAGCCGAGATATGTTTTCTGTAGTGTTCATCTTGAACATTTCATACTCATGGATCAAGGCAGGCTTCCTTGATCTTCTTACTTCATCTATACCTTCATGAGTTACTTCCAACATTTCTCACATCTCCTTTGCACTTTCGCACCTAACAGTTCTAAAAAATTCATCAGAACAAAGTGCAAAAGTAATCATGTTCTTAGCTTTGAAATCATACTGAATAACTCTCTTTTCAGCATCTGTCATTTCATCCCATTCTTTGGGAATCATATCATTACCAATAGATTTTATAGGAATCAAAGGACCTTTTTCTATTGCATTCCAAGCACATGGGTCACTTGATTGAATGAAGATTTTCATTCTATTTTTCCAAAAACAGAAATGCTCTTCTTCAAACATCGGATGCCGATTGAGGGAAGCACCCTCCTTGAAGATAATTTGTGTGGTATTCATTTTTTTTTTAAAGAAAGATAGTGATCTTGAATAACACTCAAAAACCTGCTCTTGCTACCAATTGAAAACAATAGGAATACACACAATAACCAAGAGGGGGTGAATTCGTTTAAACTTGGCCTTTTAAAAAACTTTAAAAAATTAGAGTTATAGGATCTTAATCACAACTGAAACAAAAATGCTTCAAATCAAATAAACCACTCAGCCCAAGAAAAAAATTGCTTAAAACAGAACTAGTTGAGTAATGTAGATATCAACAAGACCATAGATCAAGATATCAAGAACAGATTAAGAAATAGAAAACAACACAAGAATTTATACTGGTTCACTTCTCAAGAGAAGCTACATCCAGTTCTTCTAATCAACACTAGATTAGAGTTCCACTATTATCAAATTTCAATTCTTACAGGCTTTACAACAATCACTTTTTATCAAACCTAGATAAAGAGCAGAAATTTAAAACCCTATTAGATTTCTAATGATCAAGACAAAGAAAACCCTTCTCTACTCTTCCCTCTAGATAAACCCACTCTAGAAAAAGCTTATAGAACCCTTTACAAAAGTTACAAACTGCCAAGAATTGAAAAATGAATTTACAACAAGAGTTAATAGAGAAAGACAACCTGATGATCCAATGAATATGATTTACCAATTAGAGTTGAAATGCATAAATCAATTTCAGACCTTTCTCTCCAAAAACTTCTTTGAAAACTTTGTCCAAGAAATCTTTCGATACAACATGAAGATTTAAAAGGTGGACAAGAACTATCCAGCTCAGAAAATCCTTTCTAACTTTGAGAAGGCTTTGTGAATGCTTTGAAATTTCGAAGTGAAGAGTTGTGTTTTTCAGATAAACTCACGTTCTATTTATAACCAACTTTTGTAACAGACTATAATCGATTAAATCGCAAGTATAATCGATTAAATTGTCATATGTAATCAATTAATCTTCCAGATAATCAATTAAAATGTTCTTAGCTCAATCTGGAATTTATAACGAACAAAGTAATCGATTAAACCGAGTTGTAATCGATTAAACCAGACAAGTTTTAGTTCTGAAATAAGCTAATGTAATCAATTACAGAATGTGGTAATCAATTAAGGCAGACATATACAATTTCAGAATAAGCCTAGGTAATCAATTACAGATTGTGGTAATCGATTAAGGCAGTCATGCATATTTAAAAATCAACTTGTGTAATTGATTATAGTATAGTGGTAATCGATTAAGACAGATAATCATGATTTACATTTTGTGCTATGTAATCAATTACGAGTATCTAGTAATCGATTAAAGTATTCTTCATGACTTTTCCAGAATCAAACAGAAGCTGGTAATCGATTATATTCTTGTGTAATCGATTAAAGCAGTGATATTTTGTTTTTCCAAAACCTTAACCATGAGAAATTAACTTCTTTACAAAACATGAACAGCTTTAATGCTTTAGTAAAATCATGTATGCATGTTAATGGTCATGTTCATGCAATGCAAGGATCATAAGATTAGCCTCTCATACACTTAACCCATTACAAATGCCTTGACATGTGAAAAGTTAAAATCTTCCTTCAACAAGCTTCATCATTGACTTGATCTTCTTCCAGCTCCTCCTATATTCAACACTAAAAATTTATTCTATTGGGTGGGGTTTGAAAAACAAAGGAACACTTCAAAACAACCAAGAGGGGGGTGAATTGGTTGAACCTTGCCTAATTAAAATTCTAAAATCAGAGTTGCCACATGATCTTTATCACATTCAAAAATTGTTTCAACACCAAGAATCAATATTCAATCAACTTCCCTTTCCAAGAATAATAGAAAACAGAGAATAACTTTCTATGCAATGAAATTGATTCACAAACAAAGCAATTAATAGATTAATAGAAGAGAAGAAAGAATAGCCACAGATTTTTATACTGGTTCACCTCAAACACTATGAGGCTACATCCAGTTCTTCCACTCAACACTAGAGTAGAGTTCCACTATTGCAAAAATATTCTTACAAGCAATTTTACAAGCCTCTCTTTATCAACCCTAGATAAAGTTCAGAAGTCTAAAACCCTATTAGACCCTTAGAGACCAAAACTCACACTGAGAACACTACTCAGCTGTCCTTAGAGAAACACTATCTCTACACTTGCAAGAAACCCATTTACAATAGACTAATCTTTACAAAAATTCAAAAGAACAGTTTTACACCTTCAAAGACAAGGAAATATATCACCTGATAATCCAAGAATGCATGAACATGAATGAATCAACTGATTGAATTACAGATTACCAACTCAATGCATTCCTTTCCTATGCTTTGAATGAACAATGATTCTTCATCTTCTTAATTCAAAAACCCATATGAATTTGTGAAGCCTCAATGTGTTTAGAAATTAGAGAATATCACTAATGAAAGCTCAGAATATTTGTGAATGCTTAGAACATGAAAAAATCAAAAGTAACAAAAGTTATAAACCTCAGCCTGAGAGGTTCCTTTTATAACAGCTTTTTTAACTGATAATAATCGATTAAAGCAGTGATATTTTGTTTTTCCAAAACCTTAACCATGAGAAATTAACTTCTTTACAAAACATGAACAGCTTTAATGCTTTAGTAAAATCATGTATGCATGTTAATGGTCATGTTCATGCAATGCAAGGATCATAAGATTAGCCTCTCATACACTTAACCCATTACAAATGCCTTGACATGTGAAAAGTTAAAATCTTCCTTCAACAAGCTTCATCATTGACTTGATCTTCTTCCAGCTCCTCCTATATTCAACACTAAAAATTTATTCTATTGGGTGGGGTTTGAAAAACAAAGGAACACTTCAAAACAACCAAGAGGGGGGTGAATTGGTTGAACCTTGCCTAATTAAAATTCTAAAATCAGAGTTGCCACATGATCTTTATCACATTCAAAAATTGTTTCAACACCAAGAATCAATATTCAATCAACTTCCCTTTCCAAGAATAATAGAAAACAGAGAATAACTTTCTATGCAATGAAATTGATTCACAAACAAAGCAATTAATAGATTAATAGAAGAGAAGAAAGAATAGCCACAGATTTTTATACTGGTTCACCTCAAACACTATGAGGCTACATCCAGTTCTTCCACTCAACACTAGAGTAGAGTTCCACTATTGCAAAAATATTCTTACAAGCAATTTTACAAGCCTCTCTTTATCAACCCTAGATAAAGTTCAGAAGTCTAAAACCCTATTAGACCCTTAGAGACCAAAACTCACACTGAGAACACTACTCAGCTGTCCTTAGAGAAACACTATCTCTACACTTGCAAGAAACCCATTTACAATAGACTAATCTTTACAAAAATTCAAAAGAACAGTTTTACACCTTCAAAGACAAGGAAATATATCACCTGATAATCCAAGAATGCATGAACATGAATGAATCAACTGATTGAATTACAGATTACCAACTCAATGCATTCCTTTCCTATGCTTTGAATGAACAATGATTCTTCATCTTCTTAATTCAAAAACCCATATGAATTTGTGAAGCCTCAATGTGTTTAGAAATTAGAGAATATCACTAATGAAAGCTCAGAATATTTGTGAATGCTTAGAACATGAAAAAATCAAAAGTAACAAAAGTTATAAACCTCAGCCTGAGAGGTTCCTTTTATAACAGCTTTTTTAACTGATAATAATCGATTAAAGCCGCTCCAGTAATCGATTATTTCGCATATGTAATCGATTAAATCAAGATAGTAATCGATGAAAATGCTCATTGTAAGTCCAGAGTTCCAAGAACGAACCATTTAATCGATTATTCCGATACGTAATTGATTAAGCTAGAGCCACAAGTTTTTCTAAATGCACCTTGTAATCGATTACCAATTTCTGTAATCGATTAAGCCAGAGAGTTCCATTTCTCATAAAAAGACCTAAGTAATCGATTAATCCAACATGTAATCGATTACAATATTCATGATTTGTTTTCTAAAGGCACGAAGAACAGAATAATCGATTCCATTAGCCTTGTAATCGATTAATTTAGTAAGGCTTCATTTTTCCAAAAACTTGGCTTTTTTAAATCCTTACTTGTGACTTCTCTTTAATTAATTCTTTTAATCTAACAATCCTAGATTAATGACTAATGCATGATATGCACAATTGGATTATCAGATCATATAC
>PYAF01005468.1:117226-134666 GCA_007407185.1 Glycine tomentella
TTGTAGATTAGCACAGGTTATAGGAAAAACCGAATCTTATGTGGTGAGAGATCTCGTTGTTATGATGTTCTTGAAAAGTGTTTTGAATAATGATGAAATCTTGATGTTTTATGGCATAATTGCATGACATGAGTTATGTAACTTTGCATGTCATGTGCATTAAGAAAGATAAAAAGATAAGACCTGAAGGGTGATACAGTTAAGCTGAGCATGACCTTGATGGTGCCCAAAGGGTGATATGGTTAAGCCGAGCATGACCATGAGGGAAAGACTAAAGAAAGATAATACTTGAAAGGTGATACAGTTAAGCTGAGCACGACCCTGATGGTGTCCAAAGGGTGATACGATTAAGCCAAGCACGACCCTGCAGGAAAGACATATTGACCCAAGGGTGATACAGTTAAGCTGAGCACGATCCTATGGGACCCAAAGTGTGATACGGTTGAGCTGAGCACGACCCTACAGGATGAACCTAAATCTAGTAATGAGTTCATTATCTAGTTTAGGGATTTAAGATACATTAAATTAAGGAGAAAGAGAAATCATGCATGAATGTGTGAAGGTTCATGATTGCATATGATGAATTTTATGTTAGGGTGAACATATGTAAAGGATTTTCAATTAATTAAAATGAAACTACTTCGGGTTATATGTTTATGAAATTAAAATCAACTATGATTTGATCACATGTTTTTCTTAATAAACCGAGGTAGCTAGAATGATGACGTTGACACTGTATGATAAGTCAGTCTTCACCTACTGGAATTCTTTGGAATTACTGTTTTAGTGTGTTCCCGTGTCATTCCAGACAAGTAAATCGGGAGGAGCAGCTACAAATTGGGGACAAACTCGAAGATTTCTTTTAATGTTGAAGATTTTTAGTATTTTCCTGTATGCTTTGTAGTATATTATTGTATGGAATATTATTTACAAGTTATTACTAAGTTTGTAATTTATTAAAGAGACCAAAAAGTCTCTACAGGCTCTATATAAGCGTATTTTTCATAACACAATTAAATTTATAATATTGAGATAAGTTTTTCTCAATCGATTTTGGTTAAAAATTATACGTTAGAAAAGTTAACATCTTCTAGTTACTTATTATGACCTAGGTGTAACACCCTGATATTTTAATAACTGTAAAATAGATGATGTATGAATTATTCTTGTACAATTGTTGATATGAGTGTTAGGTTATGTGAAATTTGATTAGTCTATATTTAAATTATTTGGGTAAAATATTAATTAGAGATATTACAAAAATGTTTGAAGAGAAATGACCATATTACCCTTACTTTTAAGCAGAAATTACAGAAATGTCCTTAGGGTGAATATTACATAAATACCCTTGGATACTTTAGAAATTACCATAATACCCTTAATACTAAAATTGTCTGAGACACCCTTAGAAATTTTGTGAAAACCTGATGAAATTACATAATACTCTTAGACGACAGATTATCAAAATACTTTGTGACAGAAAATCCTAGAATAGAATTTCTATGAATTTTATAAGATAATAACTTTGAAACTTTATTTAGAAGAATTCAAACATCAGAAAAAATATGGAAAAATGATAGACAAGATCTATGGAATTTTCTCTTGATTATAAAATGCATAGACTTATTTAATAAAATGGTTTAGTAATTTTGATGGTCAGAAGTAGTATGGGACAGTCAGAATTAAGATAAAGAGCAGCTTTATACGTAAAGTCTATATAACACTTTGTTTAGACTACTTATGGGCAAATTATATTGTAATTGAAGTTAGTCTCTGGAAAACTTTAGAATTACATTATTCAATATTATCTTTAGGTAGAAGAATTCAAATTGAACTTGACTTCCTCTTAGAAAATGCCATGTATAAGGTAAAAATGAAATTAGATTATTTTTCTTCATTTGCAAAATAACATGATATATGTATAAATGAAAGGAAAATAAAAATCTCCCCTGGCCTAGACCTTGTCCACGTGAAAAGCAAGGAAGATGGGAGAAGATTCATGAATTTGGACAAGTGTAAGGATACTTGTAAAGTGGTGGACACTTGTCTTGGACACTTGTAAAGGAAATCATTAAGGCTTAGGAGATATTTTTACAAAGTAAAAGAATAAGGATAAATTTAGTTAGAGTCTAATGGAATGAAGGGAAACTAAGTTAAGATGGAAGTAAATGAAGGTAATTAGTTAGAAAGGGTAAAAATGTCCTTGAATATTATATCAATTTCCAACCACTATATAAAGGAAGGGGGGTCCAAAGTGAAAGTCATTTTCCAACCACGCTTCTACAAAGCTACACGTGAACTACCCCTATCATATCCCTTTCATTTCACTTTCATCCTCTCTTTTTCAAAGACTAAAGCAAATAGAATAAGACCCCACCTTTTGGAGAAATCACGTGGGAGAGCTAGCCAATTAGGAAAAGAAAAACAAGTTTTCCAAGAGGTTACAAGGTATGTATAGGGAAGCTTTATGATAAAGATAGTTTAAGTGTTGTTTGTGTTTAAATAAGTGTTTGAAGTTCATGTGTTGCTGAGTGTTTCTATGAATCTCTGTACATGAAAAATATGTTGAGATTCTGTACATGAATATTAGGTTGAGTTCTATACTTGATTTATGTTGAATTTCTGAGTAAAATATATGAGACAGTAATTGAAGAACTAATGTTGAAAATAAATATGAGTTGATATGTAACGCCTCTCTTTGCTCTCTCGTGCTTGATTTATTTTAGATGAAATCTCGTGTCCACTTTGTATTAGAATTATCTTAGTTATAAATTTCATAAAAATTTCTTTTCACTTTGCTTGCAAATTCTATTAGTCGTTTATATCATGAACGAATTCTCTCTCCACGGTTTAATAAATTCCATCAATAATTTAGAGTATATTATAGTCCATATTACAGGCTCATTAATAAATAGTCCACATACATCTCATAAGCAAAATAAAAATTACAACATCTTTGTCACATCTTTAACTCAACATCCATGCATATCCTCAGTTCATCATCCATGCTCGGCTACTACTGTTTATCTGCTCGCCCAAATAAATTGGGGTCATCACAGGTGTCAACCACCGACACAAAATAGGGTAAGTTTATGACAAACACAGTTTGAATAAACATATATAACAGAATATATATATATATTCAGATGGTTATAGCATTTATAAAATAATATGCACACATGGTTTACCCACAACTTAAATCACACCATCTACATAAAACGTAGTTCAAATCATACCATTTATACACACACAGATCTACAACATACTCATCAAACAATGCATGCTCATCTTCTTTATATGATGCATGACTGAGATCTCAGGTTATCATTAAATTATCATCAGTGGCCACAGTCAGATAGCCCCAATCACTGGTCCAGAACTTGCATGATCAGTCAGGGTGTCACAGTGGTGCACAGGAAAGTCACCCACACTACATGTGATCATCATGGGTGGCGTGAGTTCCCCACTGCCGAAGCACCCCCCAGCTTAGACTCCTCATTGTCTGAACGCTTGCACTCAGTTCCTCTGACTATCTGACAAACAACTCCACGGTTTAACCCCCGCAAGGCAACAACTCCACGGTTTAACCCCCGTAAGGCATATGCATATGAAAATGAATGAATGATTTACTTTATCACATCTTTTCTCATTAATATTATTTTTCTTTTCAAATCACATCGGCCTCAAAACGCAACATCCTTAATAACTCATGGCGTATGCTTAACCATCACATAAAACTTACATATCATTTAAGCACACAGCCATAATTCATCTCCATAAACTCTCCACAGATAAATTATATCACCATAGTCTACTTCATACCATTTTTATATCAAGTCATGAACCATCAAACACATGGTGGCTTTCACAGAAACACTCAACAACACATACATAATTTTTTATGAAAGCAACCAACCATGCAAATATAATTCAAATTCAACAACAAGGATTCAAGCCAACAACACTTAAACATATTTCACTCATTGTGACTAATTGTCAAACACATGGTAAGCAATCTTTGTTTTAGAGAATACTTTAAAAGAAAGCTACTTAAACCTTAATCTTTATAAAGTTCAACATAATTCCACTAAATAAACATATTTCCAACATAATCCTATCATAAATAAACAAGTTCAAGGATTTAGAAAATATTTATTCCAAAACATATAACTTCCATTCCAATCACTTTCTTTAAAAATAGTCATAATATATACATAACCTAAATCACTTAAATTCACCTATTAAGTTTAGATTCAAGTTATTCATTCAAAATATCATTCTTTAACTAAAATCAAGTTACTTACTTTAATAATCATTTTGTTTAGCAATCTTTAACTCTTTACGGCATTTCCACAAGCACTTAATCTACAAGGCTTAGTTATTCATGAAACCACATAAGATTCTTAACATAAATCATATCCAAGCTTTGCTTATCATAAACTTCCCATACCTTTCTTGCCTTTAGAATTTGATCACCTTTGCTTCTTTCTCCTTGATTCCCACGTGATCTTTCTTTAAGGTTGGTAGTCTTGTTTTGCTTTCTAGTATAATTTGAAAGTGATGGAGAAGATCAAAGTGAGGAGGAGGTGGGGTTCAAAGGGAGTGTGTTGCACGGCCACTCCTTGTTGGCTTTGAGAATGTTTTTTAAAAATGCTTTGAAAGTGACCAAGGATTGCACGGCTACTACTTTCTTTGGGTTTGGAAGGATTTTGCAAATGCTTTTGAAAGGAACAAGGCACGTTTTTGCTTCTCCACTTCCACTCCACGGTCTCACTCCCTTTTTATACCAAATGTTATGCTTTGCTTTGTAGAAAAATCTACAAATATCTTTCTTAATGTAATCATGGCTTACTTTCCTTTTGGCTAAATTCTATTGGCTAGCTAATGGTATCATTCCAAGTGGATTTTTTCATGACTTTTCTACACTTTTCCTTGGCTTAAGCTTTGTTTTTCACGTGCCATTTGGTGTAGACAATTCCATTGAGCTTTTAGTCCATACGGTTGTTGTTTCAATTTTGCTTCATTCTTGACTTTTCCTAAAACCCGTATTAGTAAAATAGTGGTCCTGGATTCTTTAACCGTTGGATCTTCTTGAAATTTTAAAGGTATACTCCTATCTCTATCTAACTTCTGACCGTTGGGATCTTTGAAATAATACTTAGAAATGTTCACGTGTTCTGTCAAAGGGAGCAAAATAAAATTTGCTTCAAATATCTCTTAAGCATTTATGTCTAGCTTTCTACTTGGACCAATAGGAATTTTCAAGCTTCTTAGCCTTCCATGTGGCCAATCTTGAAGCTTATTAAAGTTTTATCCTTTTATCCTAGATCACACGGCCAAAGTTTGTATTAGGAATTCAAATCAACCAATTTTTCTTTCAATTACATGTAATAACTTTACTTGAATTCTTATTGGTCTATTTTGCTTTGAATTATTAAAATTACTAAACTACTTATTTACTTATTCCTCCCATAATTAAGAGAAAACTCCATAGACTAGGTCCATCCTTCTCTTATGATTTTCGAATGTTCGAGTTAGTCTAAATTAGACTCTTTTTAACCTATCTTCCAAAATTCGTAGAAATTCTATTTTAGGATTCTCTGCCTTCAATCTTGCTGATAATTTGTTATCTAAAAGTATTTTATCCAATATTCATGTTTCCACAAATTTCTGAAGTCATCTTGGTCATTTTTGACCTAAGGGTATTTTGGTCATTTACCACTCTCGGGACGTAACGGTAATTATCCAATTTGTTCACGGACATTTATGTAATTTTTCCTAGAAATATCTTACTAAAATATCTAGGATACATTGGTCATTTCTAAAATTGTCCAAGGCAAAATTGTCATTTTCACCCTAGGGACATAAGCGTCATTTCTGAAATTGTTCAGGGGTATTTTTGTCATTTTGCCCTAAATTTTCCTACTGTCTCTTATTAATATTTTATTTTATTAATTAACTGTAATTTCCAAATTTTGGGGTGTTACATGATAAAATGAAAAAAGTAATGAATTAAGTGAATCAGTTTCATGTGTCTCATTTGCATAAGAGTTGCCTCACAAAGGAGGTGTATATAAGGGTTGCCTCAAAGAGGAGGTATATATAAGAGTTGCCTCAAAGAGGAGGTGTGTCAGATAGCTACAGGAGCTGAGTCCGTGCGTTCAGACAAAAGGTGTTTGAGCTGGGGGGTAACTCTTGCGGTAGGGAATCATACCACCCATGATGATTACATGAAGTGTGGGTGAGAACCTGTGCAACACCAGGAGACCCTGACTGGTCGGATAAGTTTTATGCCATAGGGATGGGGCTATCTTGGCAGTTGGTACCAAATAATAAGAGTTCAAGAGAATCATGCCTCATGATAAGAGTCTAAGAAAATTATGCATTTTTAAGGATGTTGTTGTGAATATTTGCATATTGAATATATTTTGTTACTTAAATTATGTTTATCATAAACTTACCCTATATTTTTGTGTCTGTGGTTGACACCTGCTATGACCCCAATTTTATTTGGGTGAGCAGATGAACAATAAAGAAGGATTAGCAAGCTGCTTTTGATGAAGAACTTTGTTGAAGATGTTTGGTTGAAGACATTTTATTGTAATAAATATTTTAGTTATGTGTACTATATAATAGACTCTATATTAGTTTGTATTGTATTTTACATTATATTTTAGTTATAAACGAACCAGACGTAGAAATCTTTTGAATATTAGTTAAAGGTAACCTTGATTTAATAATTTTTAATAAATTGGCAAAGTGATTTTCATTAAAAATCAATAATAACAAGATAGTAAATTAAGCGTTACACTAGGCATAATATAGTAATTGGAAGGGTGTTACATGACTCATGTTGATCCCATAAGTTGGAGTATCCTTTCAAAACTGGATAATCCTGATGCGCTATCTGCAGTCTCATCTCAGTTAGAGTGTGTTGTTGGGTTTCCAATGGTGTAGAAATATGACAGTTGCATGTTCACGTGGGCTTCTTTCAAAATGTTTTTACCCAATACAACATGCTTATATAGTAGATAAATGTCATATTTTAGTTATTTTCGAGATTATAATGCCACTTATTTTTTTAAAAAAATTTAGTAGCTTTCTTATAAACTTTCCTTAATTCTAGTTGTTTTATATTTTGTACATTTATAAATATTACTGTTTAAATTTGAAAGATTCATCCATGCAATTTTGATGTTTCGATAGGTTTTGTTGGATCCAAAAACAAAACCAAGATGAAAGGCAAAAGGTTCATTTTATAGAATTCCATAGTGCAATTCGCCCAGGCTAGCAATCAGCTCGCCTGGACCATTTTCCTTATAAATCCATGCAAATGAGAGGCAAGAAAAAACCAGCAACCAGAACACGAAAGAAACCAGAAAGGAAAATGCAGAAAGAGCAGAGGGAAGAGAGAAAAGGAGAGTTGTTCTTGCAAAGAAGTGATCGTGGATCGTTTCTTTCGTTATGTCTTTTTTGATATTGTGCTCTACACAATGATCAGTTAGTTTCTCCAAAGGATTGGATGTAATCTTCGTACCCTTATGTATCTCTTTTGATATTTGATATATATATGAATATTTTCTACTCATTACTGGTGTCATACCCTAATTCTGTTCCAGTACAAAGAAAAAAGAAAAAAAAAAAGATAACAAATAATTAAAAAAAAGATATATAAGAGTTTAAAAAAAATAATAAAGGCTAGTAAAAAAAGAGAAGAAGATAACAAAAAGGAAAAAAAAAACGCAAAAGAGAGCAAAAAAAGAAAAAAGGCCACAAGGCCCATTAGGTTAAAAAAAACAACAAATAAAAGAAAAAAGAAGTAATAGAAGTGGATTTAATTACAGAGACTGGCGCAAATCCTGGAGGAGGAAAACGAACCAATCAGAGGTTGACATTTGGCGTCACCGTTAGAGAAGGGGGAGGGGTCTCCTCAGGTACCCTCTTATTCTCCCACAACCTCCTTCTTCCTCTCTTTCGTTTCTTCTCCTTCTTTACTTTTCTTTTTTTCTTTTTTACGTTTTCCTTCATTCCCTTTTATGGTATGTTGTTTGATTTCATTCAGAGGAGACATTTAGAGGTTTGCTGTGGTCTTTCATTCAATTTCTTTCATTATAGCTTCATTTGATTTTGTGGTCTGTGCTTGCGTTTTTCTTTCTTTCTTTTTCATTTTCGAGATAATTTCGGCCACCACCACTGCCACCCTCGAGGTGGCCTCGCACCACCACGCCTCCTCACCAGTGGCGACAAGGGGCCATGCCTCAATCGTGGAAGCTCTTTGTTCTTCCTCGCACAGTTTTGTTGTTGGCTGTTGTGCCCAACAACGAAAATGCGGGTTAGGCCGGGTCACCCTGACCCAGTTCCAACTCTAAAAAAATAGAAAAAAATCATTTTACTTTTTGCACCCCCTCATTTAATAAATACAACCTCCTAACATTTGAGCCTAGCCCATTCTAAAACCAATTAAATAATACTATTCATAGCTCCCATTTTCATACATCCAACCCCTAAACTGTTGGGCCTAGCCCATTCTGGAAAAAACTACAATATACTAATTACACTACCTTTTTAATAAAAACAACCCCTTAACTATTGGGCTGTCCTGTTTTGAAATAAAATATATATTACTGTTTGCAGTCACATTTTCATAATTGCACCATCTTATCTATTGAGACTGACCCGTTTTGAAACCAAAAACATAATGTTGTTTATAGCCTCCTTTTTCATAACTGCACACCCTTAACTGTTGGGCCTGGCCCACTTTGAACGAAACATGAAATGATGTTTACGGTCTCACTTTTCATAACTGCACACCCCTTAGTTGTTGGGCCTGACCCACTTTGAAACAAAACATGTAATGCTATTCATACTCCCATATTCATAAATGCACCCCTTATTTGTTGGGTCTAGCCATTTTGAAATTAAATAAGCTATGCTGATTAGATTCTCTTTCTTTCTGTTTGCACCCCTAATTACTAAGTGTACTCCTACTTCTATTCTATCCCCATCTATTTCCATTCGATTCATTTGATTACATATTGCTATGTCAATTATTCATTTATTTTTCCAATTCCACTTTAATTTTCTTTAGTACACGCTTACGTTTCTTACACTCCATGCTGGGTCTCCGGTTCGCTTGGTGGTGTTTCAATAACACGTGGATAGATTTTGTGAATATTATGTTGGGTCCCCGACTTGCTTGATTTCATAGGGTTTACTACAAATCCAAAATCTTTTCTAAAAAAAAATAAAAGTACTCAAATAAAGGATTACTCAGTTCTCCTTTTCCTCAAAAATTACATATTACTCAAGATTCCTTTAAGGTCCAATGCCTTAAGCGATTCTTCTGCTCTTTTCTTCAAATTCAATGTCGCTTCCTCAAAATTTTTGATTGTTTTGCTGGTGGGGTTGGGTAATTCTTAGGTTGCTCCGTTCACACACAACACCTACACTTTTTGCACACACTTTGAGATATTGGGCCCTATACCCAGGTCTATCTGAGCCATAAGGAGTGGAGGTCAATCTGTGGTCATGCTGGGTCTCCGACTCGTTTGATGACAGTGAAGCCTCATTTAGAGTTTTCTTCTTTTTGTGATGCATTGCTGCTGGTAGTCCCTATCGCCACATTGTCATTACGTATGAGGATGATATCTCTAGAGGCTGGTGAGATTACATGAAACTACCCTTGGAAGCTTTCACTAAATAGTGGAATTTTAGACATTTTCTGATAGGTTCCTAAATTAAGGACACAGAGCATACTCATCCCACCTTGTTTCCTTGACCACATCATGTGTCTCTTCATAGCATCACGATGGACATATCATTTTTGCATTCATCATTTATCACATTCATGCACCACATTCGCATAAGTCATAGCATTTTCATACGTATTCGTATAACATGTTGCTTGTCCTAGCAATTACATACATTAGGTCGCCATCATTTGCATGCCATGTTCACCCATGCATGATATAACATATATTTGTTCATGTCTTGCATTCTCCTCTGTGTAGTCAAAAGTCGCAATGACACACGAAAGCTTACACCGTGTTCTTGGTTACGTGCGTTGGCTATCATGGTCATATCCATAAACAAACCATGTTGGGGTTATGCACTCATTTTCCCTGAAAATGATCGAAGATCACATGAACATGGTACCCAATGTGTTTGATAGCAAGAATGGGTGGTCATTCGAGCATCTTACGTCGATCTCATAAATACATCTATCATGCATAGCAAAGTATGTACTGCTCATTTATCATATCATCTCTTTCATAGGTTGCTAAAGTATTGATGATCAAAATTTCCATTCCTTGGAACATGGGGTCAAACCAAGCACAATCTTTTAAGATAAGGTTTTATTAAGTCAAGGTAAAAAGTCTGGAAGTAGCCAGCTTGCGAAAGCTGGGGCAGTGGATGGATAAGGTTTTCATAGCCTCTTTGACTACTATCAACACATGATTGAGCTAATGACTTACATAACTGGGAATTGTTGATGTGCCCGTGTTTTATTTCCAAATGAACTTTGACTCTAATAAGATGTAATGAAAAATATTGTTTTCATGAAAATTAGAGTTGATTCGACCGTATCTTCTATTGAGCATTCTGTGTAGAATTCGCAATACTTCAGCAAGTTATCTTTTACATGCATTCATACATATCTGTTTTGTTGCATTGTTATGCATTGCTCATTACATTCTTTCCTTGAAATCAGAAAAAAGTAACCATTGTGCTAAGAAAAAAAGATTGCACGCTTTACGACACCCATACCAAACGCGTGCCAAGACTACAATAATGAGTGACATAGAAGCGATGATGAGCATGAGGAAGATGATGGAGGTCAATGTCGCCACCACTGCTACTACCAGTACTTCCACTGAGAGGGACCCAATTCATCCGCCCAATTCCAATCAAGAGAGTAGTCCAGTCTTACGTGGAGTAGTTCAAGGAGGCGAGGTGATGGCAAACGCATATGGGCCTCATTATGTCCCGGTCCAAAGCAAGTCTTCTTTTCCACCATATGGTATGCCTCCCAATTATACACTATCCTTTGCTGTATACACTCTTCATGAGAATATTTGTAGTTCTGCACCTGTACTCACTGAGAATCAACAACCCCAACCCCATCATACTCATGCACATGTACCATAAGTCATCGAAGAAACACATGCAGCTCCCCAGGGCCACACTCTGACAAATTTCGGGGTTTATCTAGGATATACTAGTGACGTGCATGTGCTTTCTGGTGCCCCTATGCCAAATGCTTTGGGGGCTTCTCAGTTTCAATCACCATCACAACCTTTACATTTGGTGATGGGAGGAGGGTTGCTTGTTATAATTGAGAAGGAAAAATTTGATCATATAGAGGAGAGGATGAGGGCCATTGAAGGAGGAGGAAATTATGGCTTTGTTGACATGTTATAATTGTTCTTGGTACCTGATGTGGTAATTCCTTCGAAGTTCAAGGTGCTAGACTTTGATAAATACAAGGGGACCACTTGCCTGAAGAATCACATGAATATGTATTGTAGGAAGATAGGGGCATATGTGAAGGATGAAAAGTTATTGATGCATTTCTTTCAGGAAAGCTTGACTAGGGTAGCTATTATTTGGTATACCAACCTGAAACCCTCTTAGGTCTACTCTTGAAAGGATCTAATGGATGCCTTCATTAGGCAGTATCAATACAATTTTTACATGGCTCCAGATACAATGCAACTACAAAACATGTGCAAGAGAGATAATGAATCATTCAAAGAATACACTCCAAGGTGGAGAGACCTGGCAGCTCAAGTAGTACCCCCATGGCAGAGAGAGAGATGATAACCATGATAATGGACATATTGCTAGTGTTCTATTATGAGAAGATGGTAGGTTACATGCCTTCAAGATTTGTAGATCTAGTGTTTGGTGGTGAGAGAATTGAAGTAGGACAGAGGAAAGGAAAGTTTAATCATGTTGCTTCTGTGAACCTTAGTAATAAGGGACTCAAGATGACTGGTGAGAGGAAGAAGGAGGGAGAAGCTCATGCAGTAACTATTGTTCCCACATGGCCAAACTTTCCACAAACCCTTTATAATCTCTTGTACCAATATCCTCCCCAACAATATCACTACTCAGCTAATATCAACCCTGCCCACTATCCACCACCCTATCAACCAAGAACGCCCAATCAACCACAAAATCCACCCACTGCACCGCCAAGACCAAATACCACCACTAATACCATCCAAAACACCAACTAGGGAAGAATTTCCCAGAAAGGAAGCCAGTAGAATTCACCCCAATCCCGATATCATACGTTGACTTACTCCCATATCTGTTCAAGAATGCAATGGTAGTAATAAACCCAACAAAGATTCCTCAACCTCCATTCCTTGAGGGTACAATTCGAATGTGACATGTTCTTATTATGGTGGAGTCCCGGGGCATTCCACTGAGCATTATATGTCTCTGAAACATAAGGTGCGGAGTTTAATTAATGCAGGTTGGCTGAAACTTCAGGAAGACAATTTCAATGTGCAACTTAACCCACTCACAAAGCATGAGAGTTCTTCTGTGAGTGCTATAGAGGATCAAGAGATATAGGAATTGAAGAGAAAAGAAGGACCTTTTATGGTGAAGAAGGTTGTCTCAAGTAGAGCACTGATACTCACAAATATGGACGGTGAAGAGTTGCCTTCGCCTATGAATTCTGATGTAATCAAGCGATACTATCAGTGATGCTTGGGGAAATTTGAAGGTTTTATTTTAGATGTGTCCAGGGACTCATTAGGATTTTCATGTTTATGCTATTATTGTAAACAACAATTGCAATGTTAATAGTATGGATGAATTTGATGTCGTCATCTGTCATTTTCCTCATGATTATATCTTTGCCTATTTATTCGAATTTCACTAGAATATGAATATATGCCGCTAGTTGTTTGCTCATGTGACCTGCGCTCCAAAGTTGATCTTCAAGTCTACCCAATCCGAAATTGGCGCGTTCTACACGTTTGGTGGTGGTGCCGTATGCAATGAGTAAAATTGAATGAACATTTGATTGATTGTGTTTCAAATCAAATAATAAATGCAAACATGCATGAGACCTCATCTCATTTGTTTATAAGTTTTGTGAATAGTGAAAGTCATTTGACTTAATCTGTCAATTGAAAATCTTTTAAATATTTCTCACCTTTTAAAATTCTCTTTCGATAACCTGCACAACTTCTTTTGTTTCTTCTTTTCATTCATTTCTTCCTTTCTTTTCATTTCTTCTTGCTACAAAGGCATGATAGATGACAATAGCAGATACCTCCAAACCCTACACCGGGGCAATGAAAGACACCATGCACGGGCTCCAAGCGAACCTAGGGGCAAATAACAAGTTCTTACATGATAGGTTGAAAACCCGAAAGGGTGGCCTAAGCAAAAGTTAGGGTATATATGTAAAAAAATGAAAATAAAAAATAGAAAGAAGATAAAGAAAACAATCATAAGCATTTGTTTATTAGAGGTTCTATCCCAAAATTCAAACTGTAAAAGTCTACAGTCAAGATTTGAAATGACACATGGCCATGTTTCTTCATCCCAAACACTAATTTATCCTTGCTACTCACTCCAAGCCAAAGTATAATTGTTTTCCAAAAAAAACCCAGAGTAGGAACCACAGCCAATCTGGCAGGAAGAGAAATGCAAGCAACATATGCATGAGGTTTACTAAGCTTTAGGTTGGGCCCCAAATGATGTTAAAGAAAGCAAATCCGCAAAAGACGAACAAAGCAAAAAGAGATAAAAGTTCTCCAAATTTCACAAGGAACGCACAAAAGTGCAATGATTGTAAATGCATAAGACATATGGAGTTAAACCCAACCTAAAAAGCTGAAATGAATAAAAGAACAAGCAAAGTGCTTAAGGTTCTTACTCTATATAACCCTTAAACACTCTTTGAGCCTCTCTGACCTATCTTTCATAGACCTCTTAATCCCTGGCCACGTTACAAGACCTGTAAAGACCATGTGGATCAAGGAATGACTAATTTTGCTTTTCGGTTTGGATTATGGAATGGAACACACACACGCTTGTGATTGTTAGAAAAAAAGAATCCCGAGGTTCGCACTTAGACATTTGAAAAACTCATTCAACAAGAAGCTCATGGAAGATGTCCATTCAACGTCAGTCGCTCATGCAGAGTTCCTAGGGTTCCTTTCAAATTCAAGGGTAGTCTTTGTTACATAAATCATTTCGGGATCAGCCTATGTCATCAAGCTTAAACGGGATTGATGGACTCATGGCATCCCTCTATGACCTTAAATCAGGAAAGTTTCACCTGGTCATATACCAAAGTGTAACAATCCATTTCCATCCTTCAATGGTTCACGCAGTCAATCCTAAAGGCTTATATTTCCTTGTTGTGCAGAGCAATCAAAGTTAAAAAAGGAGGGGACAAACTTTGGGATCAATTTTCAATTGATTGATTGAATGCCAAATGGCTCCACTGTCTGTTGGATACAGGGGGAGCTTCATGAAGTTTGGAAGTCTTTGATACAAGATTAGTTTTGAGCTTTCAACATGCTTGAAGACTTGGAATTTTATGTAAAAGGAAAGCTATCTGATTGATCCATGCATTCACTCATTCATTCATTGATTTAACTAAGTGTTTTTCATGAAAATCAAACAAAGCTTTTAACATTTAACTAAGGTTTTAATTTGATTCAAAGATTTTGGAAAAATAGTTTTTGTATTGTTGTAATCGATTACTTTAAAGATATAATCGATTATTTTGTTCTTAGTTCATTCTGGAAAAGCTTTCAAGAACAATGTAATTGATTACCTATCGGAATAATCGATTATTTGACCTTTGTTTTTATATAAACTGCTTTTTTGAACACTTTAATCGATTACCAATAGGTAGTAATCGATTACACAGGCTTAGTTGAAAAAGTTGTCTTCCTGTTTTAATCAATTACCAAATGTTGTAATCGATTATATAGTTCATTTTGTTTTATAAAGCTTCCTGATTTAATCGATTACCAAAGATCCTAATCGATTACATAGTGTATTTTGATATTTTGAAGCTTGTTGTCTTAATCGATTACAAGACGGAATAATCGATTATTTTGCTCATTTCTCATGTCCAAAAACTTGTAGAACACTTTAATTGATTACAAGGTTAATTTAGTCGATTACATGAGCGTTTTAATCGATTATTAGGCGCATTTAATCGACTACTGACAGTTACAAAAGTTTGTTATAAATGTAACCAAAGCTCAGCTTATTTTGTAACTTGATCAATTCGTATTCTGAGTATATACAAGCTTTCTAAACACTTCCAAAGTGATTTTCTGAGTTCTATAAGTTCTTGCATCAACTAAAATACTCATGGGTTTTTGAGTGATTCTTTAAAGCAAAAGAAGTCTCTTTCAAAGGTTAAGGAAGAAGAATGTTCTGAGTTTGTTTTTGTCTTTCAACCTGAATTGTTCATTCATATGCATGTCATTCACTGGACATCAAGTTGTTTCTTTCCTTAACTCATTGATTGTAAATCTGTTTACATTTTTTGTTGATATTGGCTATTGTAATTGGATTCTTCTAGCTTGGGACTAGAGAAGGGTTCTCTAGCTTAAAGATTAGAGTAGAGTTCTCTAAATCTTTCTCCTTAGAAGTCTAATAGGGTTTAAGATTTATGTTCTTTATCTAAGGTTGATAAAGGGGAGGTTCTTGTAAAAGCTTGTAAGAATATTTTATAATAATGGAACTCTAATTCAGTGTGAATTTGAAGAAGGATGTAGCTTCATGTTTTGAAGTGAACCAGTATAAATTGCTTGTGTTCTTATTTCTATATCTCTATTCTCATTTTATTCATTGATCTTTAATTCTTTGAATCATATTCATTGTTCAACAAGTTCTGTTTTGATCTATTGAATTCTTTGGCTGAGCTATTTGATTGAGTAAAAGGTTTCTTGATTTTGAAAGTGATAAAGATCCTGAAACTCTGATTTGAATTTTTTTTCTAAATAACAAGGTTCAACCAATTCACTCCCCTCTTGGTTGTTGTGAAGTATTCCTATTATTTTCACTGTCATCTTTCAAAATTGCCAAGCAATTGGACCCAAACAAAACATACACTCTGAGAGAGTCTACAAAGAGATCAACAAGAGTCAAGATGAGGTTGCATGAATCATCACATCTTTTAGAAAGAAACAATCAATCTGTGTCATAAAAAAATTAAAAAAAACATACTGAGAGAGAAAGAATGTTATAAGCATTGCACAATTTAAGTCTCATCTTATCCCAGGATGTTGAAGTTTGACATATCTCATTTTCATGACTCACAAACAGTCGCATTACATTTTTGGGTACAAAGCCCACATTCATTGCATTTCAAGGCAAAACTCGCATTTTATTTTCATCAATATGCATTCCAAAACTCATATGCTTATATCAGACTTTAAGATCCAATTTGGAATAAGTGACCCTTTCAGAGAGTAACCCTCTTGCTTTCTTACAGGTTTGAGCCTCTGGGTACCACTACATGTTGGCAATTTTCATAGGACTCAGCGTCCTCTACATTTTATGTTTCATAGGACTCAGCGTCCTAAGTTTTTACATTTCATAGGACTCAGCGTCCTCAGCTTTTCCATTTCATAGGACTCAGTGTCCTCAGCTTTTACATTTCATAGGACTCAGCGTCCTCAGCTTTTACATTTCATATGACTCAGCATCCTCAATTTTTACATCTCATAGGACTCAGTTGTTGGATACAGGGGGAGCTGATCAAGAATGATGAAGAGCTGATCAAGGATGATGAAGAAGCTTTTGGATTTTAGCTTTTTACATGTCATTCAATTGAATGCATTTGTAATTTGTTAAGATTGTATAAGAGGTTTAATCTGAGATCCTTGCATTGCATAAATCATAATCATAATCATGCATACATGTTTTAAGAAAAGGTTGAATGATTACATGATGCATGTGGAATGATTCTCTCATGACTTTGTTTTAGAAAAAGCAAATATGTCTGCATTAATCGATTACTATTTCTATAATTGATTACATAAGCAAAGGATATTTAAGAAAAGTCATATAAAACACTTTAATCGATTACGAGCCAAGTGTAATTGATTACATAGTTCATTTCATACATTAAGAATGTCTATCTTAATTGATTACCACTCTTATGTAATCGATTACTAAAGCTTATTTTCTAACTAAGTCTACCTGCCTTAATCGATTATGTCTTAGATTAATCGATTACATTGTTCATCAAAGTTTTCCAGAACTGCTCAAGAACATTTTAATTGATTACTTGGCATATTAACCGATTACATAAAGTGAAATAATCAATTACATACTCGTATTAATCGATTACACGCAGTTAATTCTGTTTTCTATTTAAAGTTTTTGGGTCTAAAACTTTATTAAGAATTAATCTTTCGAAATTGCAAAATACCTAAGTCTC
>PYAF01005468.1:136535-159669 GCA_007407185.1 Glycine tomentella
CACTCAACACTAGAGTAGAGTTCCACTATTGCAAATAATATTCTTACAAGATATTACAAGCCTCTCTTTATCAACCCTAGATAAAGTTCAGAAGTCTAAAACACTATTAGACTCTTAGAGACTAACCCAAAACTGAGAACACTACTCAGCAACCCTTAGAGAAACACTATCTCTAATCTTCAAGTAAGAACCCAATTTAAAATAGGCTAATCTTTACAGAAAACAATTAAAAGATTTACACCTTCAAAGAACAAGGAAAGATTTCACCTGATAATCCAGAAAAATATGCATGTGAATGATACAACATGTTGAAAGAAAGATTACAGACTCAATGCATGCCTTTCCTTATGCTTTGAACATTAATGATGCTTCACTTCTTTAAGAACATAAACTCATACGAATTTGTGAAGCCAAAACACTTTTAGAAACTCAGAAAGTCACTAACGAAAGCTTAGGAGTGTTTGTGATTGCTCAGATTTCGAAATTCTCAAAGTTGTAAAAAACAGAGCAAGAGATTCTATTTATAACAGCTTTCCAACTGAAAATAATCGATTAAACACGCTCTTGTAATCGATTATTTCGCATATGTAATCGATTAAATCAAGATGGTAATCGATTAAAATGCTCCTGAAATGTTCTGGGTTTTAGCTATGAACAATGTAATCGATTATTTCGTGAAGTAATCGATTAAGACAGACAATCATGTTTTTCAAAATGCATTGAGTAATCGATTACGAAACTTGGTAATTGATTAAGACAAACAATCCCATATTTTCATTTGTACTATGTAATCGATTAAAATGATATGTAATCAATTAAATCAGCAGAACATGTAATCCATAGGCATAGATGTAACCGATTACGATCTTATGTAATCGATTAAGATAGTCAGTAAGATTTTCATTTTAGCCTATTTAATCGATTAATCCGATATGTAATCGATTACAATGTTCTTGATTTGTTTTCCAGAAGGCATGAAGAACAAAATAATCGATGCCATTAATGTTGTAATCAATTATTTTAGGAAAACATCATTTTTCCAAAAACTTTGCTTTTTAAATGTCTTTCTTGTTAACTGTTTTTACTTAGACCTTTAATCTAACAATCCTAGAGGAATGATTATGCATGATATGCTTTTGGATTATCAGATTACACAACTTCCCTTTTTACATAAATCAAATTGATCTTCATAGCTTCTTTGACATTTTTCCAATGAGGCATGTTGAAAGCACAAAACACCAAAGCTTGATCCTTGTCCATTTATGCATAGCTCCTCTTGAATCAACAGAAAAGTATGCAAACACTTCAATCTTGGATCTTTCTTGAATCTCCTTTCTTTTTTCTTGATCTTGGAATGCCTCCTCTTCCTTGTTTTTGTCTCCCTGAACCCTCTAAAAACGTCCTATTACTTTCCTATTTATAGCCAGGTCATAGAAACCCTAATATCTTATATTCTTATGTTATCTTTAAGCTAATTTGTATTTCACAGTGTCTGGCGCAACTGGCGTCAGCTTCTAGTGAGTGTGGCGTGATCTGCGCGGGAGTGGCACGATTAACGCTAACTTACAGTGGCTTTGGTGCGAATGGCGTGGGCCTGACGCTGATGGCGCAAACTTGCAGAAACAGTTAGCTCCTTATCTTGTTTTTTTTTTTCTCCTTTTCTTGGCTCCTAATATCAAAATTGCATGAATTAGTAATAAAACCAATAATAATGCAATTTATATTTATTTTGGCCTTTATTTGATATTATATGCTTAATTTCCTAATAAATTTAACCTAAAAACTACATATGCTAGTAGCATATCAAATAATTCGCAGATTTAGATATTGTTGTCCTCAGCAATAAAACATAATTTTATTGTAAGAAAAGCTATGTTCAACAATCAAGCATATCATCGCATACACAATCACAGAACTATTCTGTCAAATGTAATTGAATTCCATCTGAAAATTTTAAGAATACTAATCAATTCCATCAATATATAACCTTAACTTGCATGCCCCTCACCAAGAAATATAATTCACTCCTCACTCAAGTGTTTAAGGTTATTGTAATATTTCAATTCCTCCAAAGCTATAATATTACCATAAGCTTGATTATATTCTCAAGTTCCTGAAAATAAGAAACATAAATACATGCACAGTTGATCAAAAGGTCTTTGTAAGGTTGTAACTTGGCCTGGCTTAAGTGTAGGATAATTTGGATAGTGGCTAAGTTGAGATTGGTTTCTATTAGAACTAGTCAAGTCTACTTAACCACTCTACTACTCTTATTCTGATGCCCCCTCTTTGTTTTTTTTAAGTAACTATATATATATATATATATATATATATATCTGATTAAAACAGATATAATAACAAAAAATAGGGGAAATTCAGATCCCCCAGCTGGTATTTCAGACTTGTTATTTCCCAGCTGGGCTGTCCACTAGATTTAGTTTTTTCCATATCTGTTCTGTTGACACTTCAACACCAAGCATAAAATTGTCTTCTTGGGTAACATCTTTCTTCCTAATTTCAACATCTAATAGCCCTGATTCTAATTATCCTTTCTTCCAATCTCAATTAAGGTGGTCATGGATAACAGGCTTAATATCAGGTGAATGAAAAGAAAGGTTTAGGCTCAAATTGGCTAACAATGGAAAATCCTTAAGGTAAAGTCATTTTGGTCCTGGCTTAAAAAGAAAGAACATGCCTTTATCATATCAACCATGCAAATATCATAGAGAAACAAATCAAGTTCTAGAGTATTATTCATAGTGAGGTCACTCTGAAAAGAAAATATGTTGTATAGGCTCAATCCTCACAAGCTATAGTATCAAGTTAAGTTCATTTGATTTCCTATCAAGTATCTATTCTTTTCACAATGTACTTCAATCACAAAAACTATCATAGTTCCAATCATGTCATATGCAATTCTACACTCTACATGTCTCATACATATTTCCAAAACAAGTCTCAATCAATCATCATTCAATCCAATTTCATCACTGCATTGGCAATTCAAAATCTGAAAATTATTCATAGCTCTAACATTTTATTCATCTAATTCTAAAAAGAACACCTAAACTAAACTAATTATGAGACTAATTTCTAAATTTCTCCTCTAACATCATCTAAGTTATCTAAATTCTGTCAGATATCCTTTGTTTTTCAAATATGATTTTTTTTAGAGTAAAATAAATAAACTAGAAATAAATCTAAAAGACTTTTCTTGGATAACCTTCTAAGAAGCGCTTGTTTAACGTCACGAGCCTGACACCGACCTCTTTAATCCTCAGGTGAATTTAGTGGTATAGAAATAGTATTCCTTTCCACTTCTCCTCCATCATAAATTTTTAACCTCCACCCATTAACTTTGAAGGATCTATCAGAATCCTGGGGAGCTATTTCAATTGTCCCATATGGAAAAAAAAATTTAACAATAAAGGGACCAGACCATCGGGATTTGAGTTTACCTGGGAATAATCTCAGTCTAGAATTATAAAGCAATACCTGTTGTTCCGGTGTAAACTCCTTTGGATGAATCTTTCTATCATGCCACCTTTTTGTCTTTTCTTTATAGATTTTTGCATTTTCATAAGCAGCTAACCTGAACTCATCAAGCTCATTCAATTGTAATAATCTTTTCTCACCAGCTTTAGAAAGTTCAAAGTTTAGAAACTTAGTAGCCCAATTGGCTTTGTGTTCTAATTCAATAGGAATGTGGCAAGACTTACCATAGACTAACTGAAATGGCGACATACCTATTGGCATTTTGAAAGCTGTTCTGTATGCCCAAAGTGCATCATCTAGCTTCTTTTCCCAGTCTTTTCTAGAATTTCTAATAGTTTTCTCTAAAATTCTTTTTAATTCTCTATTGGAAATCTCTACCTGTCCACTGGTTTGAGGATGGTATGGTGTAGCCACTCTGTGACTTACCCCATATTTAGCAAGCAAACTTGAAAAATGTTTGTTGCAAAAATGAGTTCCTCCATCACTTATTATAGCCCTGGGCACTCCAAAACGGGTGAATATATTCTTTCGTAAGAAAGATATAACCACCTTTGCATCATTAGTAGGTAAAGCCACCGCTTCTACCCATTTAGACACATAGTCTACAACCACCAATATACATTGATTGGAATACGATTTAGGGAAAGGTCCCATAAAATTGATTCCCCAGACATCAAACAATTCCACTTCCTAAATATTATTAAGTGGCATTTCATCCTTTCGGGATGTGTTACCTGTTCTTTGGCAATTATCACATTTCTCTACAAAATCACTAGCATCTTTAAAAAGAGTGGGCCAATAGTACCCACTTTGCAACATTTTATGCATTGTTCTATTCCCTCCAAAATGTCCTCCATAATTTGAAGAATGACAATGCCAAAGAATCTTTGGCACTTCTGATTCAGCCACACGTCTGCGAATAACACCGTCGGTGCATTGAAAATATAGAAAAGGGTTATCCCAGAAATACCTCCGTGCATCATGAACGAACCTCTTCTTTTGCTGCCAATTAAAGTCTTCAGGTATTATTCCAGCAACCTTAAAATTTGCCATGTTTGCAAACCAAGGAACGAGTTGCATTGCCATCACTTGCTCATCAGGAAAGGATTCATGAATCTCTACTTCTGGTCCATCTTGCAATTCCTTTTCGTGAATTCCAGACAGATGGTCAGCTACCTTATTCTCCACTCCAGCCTTGTCCTTGATTTCTAAATCGAATTCCTGAAATAATAGCATCCAACGCAACAAGCATGGCTTTGCATCCTGTTTAGTCATCAAGTACTTAAGAGCAGCATGGTCAGTAAATGTGATAACTTTAGACCCTATTAAATAAGACCTAAATTTATCTAATGCATATACTACTGCTAACATGTCTTTTTCTGTAGTGGCATAGTTAACCTGTGCCTCATTTAAGACCTTGCTAGCATAATAAATAACATGCAACAATTTATTTTTTCTCTGACCAAAAACAACACCAATGGCATATGCACTTGCATCACACATAAGCTCAAAAGGTAAATTCCCATCAGGTGCTGTCAGAATAGGTGCAGTTGTAAGTTTTTCCTTTAATACATTAAAAGCAGTAAGACACACTTCATTAAACACAAAATCAGTTTCTTTTACTAGAAGTTGACTAAGAGGTTTTGCAATTTTTGAAAAATCTTTAATGAACCTTCGATAAAAGCTCGTATGTCCTAAGAAACTTTTCACCCCATTAACATTAATTGGTGGTGGAAGTTTTTCAATTAATAGCAATTTGGCTTTATCAACTTCTATCCCTTTTTCAGAAATTTTATGCCCCAAAACTATTCCATCACGAACCATAAAATGACATTTTTCCTAATTTAAAACTAGATTCATTTCTTGGCATCGTTTCAATACTTTAGATAGATTCATTAAACAGGTATCAAAGCAAGAACCAAAGATAGAAAAGTCATCCATAAAAACTTCCAAACCTTTTTCTACCATGTCAGAGAATATAGAAAGCATGCATCTTTGGAAAGTCGTCGGCGCATTGCATAAACCGAATGACATTCTTCTATAAGCGAATACTCCAAAAGGACAAGTGAAGGTTGTCTTCTCTTGATCTTCAGGTGCTACTGGAATTTGATTGTAGCCAGAATACCCATCCAAGAAGCAATAGAATGCATGGCCAGCCAATCTCTCTAGCATTTGATCCATGAATGGTAATGGGAAATGGTATTTTCTTGTCTTGTGGCATCATTCAGTCTTCTATAGTCCACACACATTCTCCATCCGGTGATTGTTCTAGTGGGAATTAGTTCATTGTTATCATTATGAACTACAGTCATCCCACCTTTCTTGGGAATAGTTTGAACAAACCCATGCAGTATCTGAAATTGGGTAAATCATACCGGCATCTAGCAATTTTATATCATCCTCCATCAAGATTTTATGAGTGCAAAAAGAGGGATTAATGCCTTTTAAATCAGATATAGACCATCCAATTGCACTCTTGTGTTCCTTGAGTACTTTAAGTAATTTTTCTTCTTCAACTTCAGACAATCCTTTATTGATAATAATAGGATATGTCTTCTCTTCTCCCAAGAACACATATTTCAGAATTTCGGCAATTCTTTCAATTCTAATTTTGGTGCTTTATTGGTGATATCATCTTCTTTCTTTTCCAGCACCTTTATTGTAACATCCCGATCTTCAATTAGATTGTCTTCACTTCTAATTTCCAGCACTTCTACTAACTCTTGATCCTTGGACTTCTCTGTATGCACTAGAGTATCTAATATATCAATTCTGAAACAATCATTTTTGTCAATAGGATTTTTCATCGCATCAAAAACATTAAAAACGACTGATTCATCAAACATTCTAAGCTCTAGTTTTCCTTGGGCTACATTAATTATAGCTCTAGCCGTAGCCAAAAATGGTCTACCTAAGAGGATAGGTATCTCATTTTCCTCCATATCTAGAACTATAAAATCAGCTGGGAAAATAAACTTATCAACCTTAACCAAGATGTCTTCAATGATTCCACTAGGTTTTCTCAATGATCTATCAGCCAATTGAAGGGACACCATGATAGGTTTCAATTCAGAAATTCCCAAGGATTTGCATATTGAAAGAGGCATCAAGTTGATGCTCACTCCAAGGTCACATAATGCCTTACCTACATTCACATTACCTATTGCGATCGGAATGTTGAAACTTCCTGGATCTCTAAGTTTGGGTGGAACTCGCCTTTGAATTATAGCGCTGCATCTTCAGTAAGCACAACTGTTTCACATTCCTGCAATTTATGCTTTCTAGACAACAAATCCTTCATAAACTTAGCATAATTAGGCATGTTAGCAAGAGCTTCAGCAAAAGGAATATTAATATGAAGCTTTTTAAACATTTCTAAAAATTTAGCATATTGTTTCTTTTGAGCTTGTTGTTTAGGCTTCATAGGATATGGTGGTTTTTCAAAACGAGAAAAATCCATCACCTTTTTAGAATTTGTAGCAGCTGAATTTTTTTCATTACCTGTTTGTGTCTCCACCTCTGCTTCTTGCTCATCATTTTGATTGGTTTTATCTTCCTCACCAACCTTTTTCTGCATTATTTTGATCTTCTCTTGAGGTGTGATAACATATCCACTTCTTGTAGTTATTGCTTTAGCTTGTTCTCGTGGATTAATCACTGTATCACTATGAAACTGCCCTTACTGTCTTTCTGCAAGCTGCTTCAACAACTGACCAATTTGATTTTCAAGATTGCAAATAGAAGCATCTTGATTCTTGTGGTGAGCTCTGGTCTCGTTGATGAATGCATTTGTTGCTTGAATGTGCTCATTAGTAGTCTTGGACAGTTGTAACATAGCTTTCTCTAATTCAGAAGGTTCTTTAGTTGGAATAGGTAGAGGTTGCAAATAGTTGTTAGATTTGTAATCTAACCCTCCTCCTTGAAATTTCCTCTGAAAATTATTACCCATAGAAAAATTCTGATTTCTCTGAAAGTTTTGCTGGGGTCTTTGATCATACCACACACCATTGACTTGCACTGGATCAGCTCCTATCAAGGTGGGACACTCATTTGTCTGATGGTCCTCTTGACAATATTCACAACTGAATATTGGGGCCCGACTTGGTGCAGCTTCCACTGCAGAAATTTAAAGCTTGTCAATTCTCTCATTAAGCTTAGCAAGTTGTTGTGGCAAGAGCTTCTGTTCTGCTAACATAGCATCGCTATTCCCCAACTGAATAACCTCTCGTTTGGGTTGAATTGCGACACTCTCATTCTCATTTGTTGCCAAGGAGTCAATCAACTCATAAGTTTGAGCTGCTGTGTTGGATCTGATTGAACCTTCGGCTGCAACATTAACAATCATCTTAGATTCAGTTGTCATCCCATTAAAGAAAATCCTCACCTTCTTCCCAACTGGCATATCATATTGAGGGCACTTTTCTGATTAACTCTTGAAATCTGTTCCAGGTTGCACACAACATTTCTCTACCATGTTGAGTGAAGTTAGTGATTTCATTCACTAATTTGTTATATTTTTCTATAAAGAAATGTTGGGCGAAGAATTTGGCAGCCAACTCATCCCATGTGGTGATGCTGTTAGAAGTCTGCCTGTCTAACCATCTGAGAGCTTTTCCTTTAACTGCAAAAGGAAATAATCGCAGTCTAATCACATCATCACTTACCCCTTGGTGTCTTATGGTGTCACAAATTCGCAAGAATCTGTCCATGAAATCATGGGGATCCTCATCATCTTCACCACCAAATTGGCTTCTCTCCACCAAAGTGATTAATGATGGATGAATATCAAAGTGGTTTGCCTCTATAGGTGGTCTGACGATGCTAGGATTGGGTCTTATGAATAATGGAGCGAGAATATCCTCCATTAATTCATCTTTTGGTCGTGGCTGGTTATGATTTCTTTCAGCCATCTCTAGTTCAACTGTAAGTTATGAACTAGGGTTTTCTGCTTTTTGTTTTTGCTTAGCTACTTCCTGTTTCTTCTTATAGTCTTCTCTATCTCTGGATCAAACTGTAAAGTTTAAGGTTCAACTAAACCTCGCATAAACTAAAGAAAACAGATCAATAAAAAAAATCCAATATTAAAGAATAAATTAACATTAAATTGGCGTACTCAATCCCCGGCAATGGCACTAAAAACTTGTTGCGTAACGGTAAGTGTACCGATCGTACAAGTAATAATTTGATAAGTAGAGTATCGTCTCCACGAGGATTGAGGCACGCACAAATTTTATCGTAATTAATATCTTTAAATTGGAAAGAGTAAAATTTAATTGATTTATGATTTATATTATGTTTGAAGAATTTAAATAGCAAAGATAAATTGCAATTAAAACAAAAGATAAAGTTGGATTATATTTTGGAATTTATGAGGAAGAATTGTAGTTAAAGCACTCACCTTATGATCCCTAACTCCTTCACTTGGATTAATTACTAAATTAATTATTCTAAATGTTCAAATAATGTATTTTTCTGTCAATTAGTTAAGCCCTAATCCCATAGTGACTTTAACCCTTTAATTTAATTAAAACCCTAATTCCTTAGTGATTTCTCATAAATTAAGCATTAAGAAATACATTAATAATTCCGCAATCATACATCCCTATCCCTAGGTAATGTAACGATTGTTACTTTACTCTTATCAGAAATTAAAGTTTCAATATCCCTATTTTCAACCTAACCCTCAGAACTTTATTAGAATGATCAGCCCTAATAAAGATATAATCAATGGAAATAGAGTAAAATAAAATGCTTTTGCATAAATAAAATAAGAATCAATCCAATTACAGAGAAGTTCATATTGGTTTTGGCCTTAACTACAAAGGAAGGAATCAGCCAGACATAGTTATGTCTGACTCAATACAAAAGAATGAGAAGAATAAGCAAGATTAGAAAAGAAAAGTATGCAAACCCTTCAATCGTGGATCTTTCTTGAATCTTCTTTCTTTCTTCTTGATCTTGGAATGCCTCCTCTTCCTTGTTTTTGTCTCCCTGAACCCTCTAAAAATGTCCTATTACTTTCCTATTTATAGCTAGGTCATAGAAACCGTAATATGTTTTATTCTTATGTTATCTTTAAGCTAATTCGTATTTCACAGTGTCGTTCGCGCGACTGGCGCCAGCTTACAGTGAGTGTGGCGTGATCCGCGCGGGAGTGGCACGATTAGCGCTAACTTGCAATGGCTTTGGTGCGATTGGCATAGGCTTGGTGCTGATGGCGCGAACTTGCAGAAACAGTTAGCTCTTTATCTTGTTTTTTTTGCTCCTTTTCTTGGCTCCAAATATCAAAATTGCATGAATTAGTAATAAAATCAATAATAATGAAATTTATATTTATTTTGACCTTTATTTGATATTATATGCTTAATTTCCTAATAAATTTAACCTAAAAACTACATATGCTAGCAGCATATCAGTTCTCTAGGTGAAAGATTGGAGAAGTGTTCTTTGAATCTTGTGGTTAGGAATCAAATAGAGTGTTAGGTTTCTTATTCTTTATCTAGTGTGGATAAAGATTATGATTTGTTATAAGGCTTGTAAAGAATAATTTGATTTAGTTGAAATCTAGTCGTTTTTTATTAGAAGAACTGGATGTAGCTTCTCTTGAGAAGTAAACTAGTATATGTTTTTGTGTTGATCTCTTTATCTTTTCTTGTTATCTCAATCTCTTAACAATTGTGATATCTTTCTTAATCAACAAGTGTAGGTTCTTGTCATAGATTTCTTGGACTAAGTGGTTGGGTTGAATTGAAGTTTCATTGGTTTTACAAAGTGATAAAGATCCTTCAAGTCTGATTTTGTAAAAGTTTTAAAAGGACAAATTTATATTAATTCACCCCCTCTTGGTATTTGCGTGTATTCATATTGTTTTCAATTGGTATCAAGAGCTGGTTCTTGAAAGTTAATCAAGATCACTATCTTTTCAATAAAATGAATACCACACAAATAACCTTCAAAGAGGATGCCTCCCTCAATCGTCCTCCAATGTTTGAAGGAGAGCACTTTAGTTTTTGGAAATATCGTTTGCAAATCTTTATTCAATCAAACGACCTAGGTGCTTGGAATGCTATTGATAAGGGTCCCTTGATCCTTACAAAAGTTGTTGATAATGAAAGAATTCCCAAGGAGTGGGATGAGATGACGGAAGCAGAAAAAAGAGTAGTGCAATATGATTTTAAAGCTAAAAACATGATTACATCTGCTTTTTCTTCTGACGAATTTTTTAGAACTGTTAGGTGTAAAAACGCAAAGGAAATGTAGGAGATGTTGGAAGTAACTCATGAAGGAACAAGTGAAGTGAGAAGATCAAGAAAGCATGCCTTGGTTCATGAATATGAAATGTTCAAGATGAGAAACACACAAAACATTTCTCAGCTGCAAACAAGGTTCACTCACATTGTCAATCATTTTCTTGGTCTTGGGAAGATCTTTGATGCTGAAGAATTGAACATCAAAATATTGAAGTATCTCACAAGACCATGGAAACCAAAAGTTACAGCAATGAAGGAATCAAAAGATCTATCCAAGATGTCCATGGCTGCACTTTTTGGTAAGCTTCTTAAGTATGAACTTGAAATGTCACAACTAACACATGCAGAGAAGAAACACAAGAGTATAGCATTGAAAACTGCATCAACTCATGTGAAAAAGGAAGAAGACTTAAGTGAAGATGAAAGTGATGAACATATGAACCTAAAGTGAATAAATTCAGCAAGTTCATGAGAAGAAACAAGAACAAAAAGCTCCCAAAGTTTAACAGAAAAAATGATAGCAACAACAACAACTCCACCAACTTCACTTGCTTCGAATGTGGTAAACTTTGACACATTAAATCTAAATGTCCAATCTTTTTTGAAGAAACAACAAGGTGAGAGGAAGACTAGAAAAGAGGGGAAGCCAAAGAAGGCATACACACTGTGGGAAGAAAATGATTCAACTACTTCTAAATCAACAGATGAGAATGAAAAAACAAATATGTGTTTCACCTCTACAATTAGTGATGATGAATTCTCAAGTGCTGAATCAGAGGTAAATTCTAAATATGATAATATGGTTGATGCTTTCCATGAGATGCACAAAGAGGCCCAAAAACTTGTACAAACCAATAATAGGCTAAAAGGTAATCTCAAATGGCATGTCAATAAAATTGCTGAATTGCAATCTAAACTTTAAAATTTGAAAGAAGCAAATGAAAAGCTTATTTCAAGTTATAAAGCTAATGAATGTGTTTATGCCTCATCATCTTTAAATGTTGATAAATGCAAGGTTTTACATTTCATAGGACTCAGCGTCATTAGCTTTTACATTTCATAGGACTCAGCATCCTCAGCTTTTATATTTCATAGGACTCAACGTCCTCAGCTTTTACGTTTCGTAGGACTCAAAGTCCTCTGCATTTTGTTTCATGAGACTCATTTTCATACCTTGTCAAATTGAACTCAAAGTTTTTTGGTTTTGTTCATACACCAAATCCTGTTTTTCCAAAGTTTCTTCTTTCTCATGTTGTAATCTATCGAAGGATAACCTGAACAGAATTAGTGTTTTTGTCTTTACTTATCTTTTATTTTCAATAAAGGATAAGTAAAGAAGGGCAACTGTCATACCCTAATTCTGTCCAGGTAAAAAAAAAGAGAAAAGAAAAAAAAAGAAGAAAATTATTATTATTATTATTATTATTATTATTTTTAAAATGAAAAAAATAGTAAAAAAGGAGAAAAAAATATATAACAATCTAAATATATATATATACACACACACACACACATAACAATAAAACAAAATAGAAGAGAAAAAGAGAGACAATAACAAGCCACAAGGCCCATTAGGTTTTAAAAAAAAATTGCAACTGATAAAAGACACTAGGGAAGCAACAGTGAAGGGGGAATTAAATTACAGAGAATGGAGGCACGGATCCCAGAGATAAAAAAACACACAAATCAGAGTGTGACACTTGGCAGCGCTGCTGAAGGAAGGAGAAGGGTCTATGAGGTATCTTTTATTTAGTCTCTCTCTTCCTTTCTCCCTTCTCTTTTCTCTCTTTCCTTTTTTTTTTTTTATCTGTCATCTCATTTTTCGGCACCACCACGCGCACTGTGGCCTCACGCCGCCAAGCCCCCTCGCCGGTGATGGCAGGGGGCCATACCTCCTCCGCGTAGGTTCATCACTTTTCTCATGGAGTTTTTATTTTTTTTAAGCTACCACCACGTCACCACCATGCCACCACCATGATGCCACTGTGGCGGCCTCACTATGGCGGCCACCGCGTCGCCAAGGCCTTACTTGGTGATGTCAAAAGAGCCTTGCCACCCTTCATGGTAGCTTCCCCCATTTTTTTGAGCGGCTGCTGTGCCCAGCAGCGAAAACGTGTGTTGGGTCAGGTCGTCCTGACCCGGTTCCAACCCTAAAAACAAAAATTAAAATTACCTTTTTGCACCCCCAATTTTAATAAGTACACCATCTTATCTGTTGGGCCTGGCCCATTTTTAAACCAAAAACATAATTTTTTTACACCCCCAATATTTTTAATAAGTACACCATATTATCTACTAGGCCTGACCCATTTTGAAACCAAAAACATAATGCTATTTACACTTCCATTTTCATAACTGCACCATCTTATCTGTTGGGCCTGTACCATTTTGAGACAAAAACATAATTCTATACACACCTACAATTTCATAATTGCACACCCTTTAGCTATTGGCTTGCCCACTTAGAAACCAACCATATAATGCTATTCACACCCCCATATTCATAAATGCACCACTTATCTGTTGGACCTGACCCATTTTGAAATTAAATAAGCTCTGTTGATTACACTCCCTTCCTTTTTGTATGCACCCCTACTCACTAAGTGCACTCCCCACTTCTATTATATCCCTTTCTATTCCATTTGATTCATTTGATTACATATTGCTATGTCAATTATTCATTTATTTTTGCAATTCCACTTTAATTTTCTTTAGTATAGGCTTACGTTTCTTACACTCCATGTTGGGTCTCCGATTCGCTTGGTGGTGTTTCAATAATACGTTGATAGATTTTGTGAATATCATGTTGGGTCCCCGACTTTCTTGATTTCATAGGCTTTACCACAAATCCAAAATCTTTTCTTAAAAAAAACTAAAAATACTCAAATAAAGGATCACTCAATTCTCCTTTTTCTCAAAAATCACATATTACTCGAGATTGCTTAAGGTCCAATGCCTTAAGCAATTCTCTCCGCTTTGTCTTCAAATTCAATGTCGTTTCAAAGTTCAACGTCTTAACGACTCTTTTTCACGTAATTGAAACACATCTTTCGAAAAAATAAAACTAACCCAATCAAGCTCTTTTCTAAAAAGAACTACATAAGTCTGATTTCCTCATTGCACTTGGGGATACGTAGAAGCGAGGACAAACCCCTTGTCGACCTAAAAAATTAAAAACAAATATATAATCTTGTCTTTTCTAAAAAAAATAAAAATTTGATTTTTTTTTCTGAATAAACAAACATAGGTCATGTTCTTAATGGAAAATAAATAATTAAAAAGTCACTTTATTTTTAGCACACTCGACTAAAAGTTTTCGTCTTCATGACGAATGCGTGGGGTGCTAACACCTTGCCCCTGCGTAAATGACTCTCGAACTCTCGATTACATGCTTTATCTTTTTTGTTTTTCTGACGTTTTCCTTAAATAAACATTGGTGGCGACTCCCCTCAAGTTTTCCTTTTATAGGAAAATCTTTCTTTTCCTTTTTTTTTAATCACCGCCCTGTCGTGGCCAGACACGTTGCGACAACTGGTGATTTCATTCTATTTGTAATGCTTCATTCTACTTGATCACTAGTTTTGTGAAATTGAATTATAAGTTTGACTTGAAAGTGCTCTTAGAATTTGAATTGAATGATTTTACTCTTTACGTTACATTGCTAGGAATAAAGCATAACATTTTGATTGCAAATAGCACGAGATTATGATTATAATGCTGGGATATTTATTTCATATGCGAAGAATTGATATTCGATAAATATCCTTAGGATTCACAAATGCTAGGGATTGATTTGGGGTGAATTAATGTGTGCATCAGTAATGTTAAAAAATTATTCATATGTATTAATGTTAATTGGTTATTGAGGGTATGAACGATGAAATTCAATCCTACTTTTTTCTTGAATTAATTAAATTCGTTTTAATTGTTTTCATAATTTCCGTATTTCTGACACACTAAATTCGTTATTTTCATATTTTCATTAATTTCGTAAGTCTATTATTTCCATAAACCCATGATATTCCGATCAACTTTAGTGAACATAACTATTAAATTGTTAAGTTTATCTGGAAAACTGAGTAGCTCAAGTCCTTGTGGAGACAATCTCTTTATAAATTCTATAACATGCAACGACATTGGTACGCTTTGTTACATACAGGGGGAGCTTGAAGAGGATCAAGATGTTAAGGCTCTTAGTGTTGAATAAGTTTTAACTTTTTATATGCCATTCAATTGAAGGCATATGTAATCTTTAGATGTCTAGGAGCTTCATCTTATGATCCATTGCATTGCATAAACATCATTCATTGGCTTGCATTCATGGTTTTCATAAAAGCATTTGTGAAAAAAACTTTAAGTTTTCATGATTGCATAAAAATCCAAGTGCTCATTACTTAAGTTTTGAAAAAAAACTATTTCGCACTGCTTTAATCGATTACTAGCTTCTAGTAATATATTACTTAAGCTTTAATGAAAATTTTAATCGATTACAGCTATGTCGTAATCGATTAGACTTCACAATCACAGAACAAGTCTTCCTATGATAATCAATTACGATATGGTGGTAATTTATTACTTGGCATGTTTTTGAAACAAGACTTCATGTGATAATTGATTACATTGTGAATTAATCGATTACTTTGCTCATGAATCTTTTGTAGCAAGTTCAAGAACACTTTAATCAATTAAATATGTTATTAATCGATTATATTGACGATTTAATCGATTACATTCAGTTACAACAATTTTGTATAAATAGTTATTGGGTCTTTTGATTTAAATAGATTATTACACAACGAAATTTCATAGATTTCGAAAGCTTTCTGAAGAGTGAAGAGATACTTTGAGCTACTGAGCTTTTGCCCTACAAATTCTAAATCTTCATGTTACTTTGAAACATTTCTTCTTGGGCAAGATACTAAAGAAGTTCTTGGAGCGATTGCTCTAAAATTTGTTTTCATTCAACCTGGATCAAGATTGCTAAATCATATGCATTCATATTCATTGGATCATCAGGTTGTCTCTCTCCATTAAACTTTGTTTGTAATTCATTTTAAAATTTTAGTTTGTTTGTAACTATTACAATAGATTTCTTAAGGCTTATCTAGAGTAGGTTTCTCTAGAGGGAAGAGTAGAGAGGGGATTCTCTATGTCTTGCTCACTAAGAGTCTAAGGCAGTTAGATTTTTTTTTATCTTAATCTAGGTTTGATTAAGGGTGATTGTTGTAAGCTTGTAAGAAAGGAATATTGTGAATAGTGGAACTCCAACTAAGTTTGTTAGAAGAAACTGGATGTAACTTCTCAAGGGTGAGAAGTGAACTAGTATATTTCTTGGTGTTGAATACTTTCTCTTTATATCTTCTTGTTGTCATTGATTGTCATTCATTTGGATAATCTTTTCAGAATCAACAGATATATATTTTCAGCCATTGCTTTCTTTAAAGTTTGGTAGTTGATTGACTGAAAGTTTTTCAAAGGTTGTTTATGATATGATCCTTAATACTCTAATTTAAAGATTTTAAAAGACCAAGTTTAAACCAATTCACTCCCTTCCTGGTTATTGTGTGTGTTCATACTATTTTCAATTGGTATCATAGCAGGTTCTTGAGTGTTATTCAAGATCACTATCTTTTTTCCAAGAAAATGAATACCACACAAATTACCTTCAAAGAGGGTGTCTCCCTCAATCGTCCTCTGATGTTTGAAGGATAGCATTTCAGTTTTTGGAAAAAAAATGCAAATATTCATTCAATCAAATGATCCTGGTGCATGGAATGCAATAGAAAAAAGTCCTTTGATTCCAATAAAAACTATTGACAATGAAATGATTCCCAAATAATGGAATGAGATGATAGATGCAAAAAAAAAGAGTAGTTCAATACGATTTCAAAGCAAATAATATGATAACTTCTGCATTATCATCTGATGAATTTTTCAGGACTATTAGGTGTAAGAGTGCGAAGGAGATGTGGAAAATGTTGAAAATTACTCATGAAGGTACAAATGAAGTTAGAAGGTTTGATTCATGAGTATGAAATGTTCAAGATGGACACAACTGAAAACATATCTCAACTCCAGACAAGATTCACTCACATTGTAAAGACCATGGCAACCAAAGGTTACAAAACCAAGGAGTCTTAAGATCAATAAAAGATGTCTATGGTTGCACTATTTGGTAAGTTACTTGAGTATGAATTAGAAATGTCTCAATTAACATATGTAAAAGATGCAAACAAGAAACAAAAGAGTATTGCCTTGAAAGCTGCATCCTCAAATGTGGAAAAAGAAGAAGAATCAAGTGAAGATGAAGGTGATGAGAATCTGAACCTAATAGTCAAAAGATTCAACAAATCCATAAAGAAGAACAAGAACAGAAAGTTCACAAAGTTCAACAAAAGGAGTGACAACAACAACAACACCAACTACAATTGCTTTGAATGTGGTAAGCAAGACCATATTAAATCTGAATATTTTATATTTTTAAAGAAGCCGTTAGGTGAGAAGAAAGCAAAGAAAGAAGGAAAACCAAAGAAAGCCTACATTGCATAGGAAGAAAATGCATCAACAACTTCTGAATCTTCTAGTGAGGATGAAGAAGCAAATGTATATCTTACATCGAAAGTTGATGAAGATGAAGAATTCTCCAGTGCTGAATCAGAAGTAAATCCTGAACTTGATCAACTTATTGACGCTTTTAATGAGATGCATGAGGAGGCTCAAAAAGTTGCAATCTCCAACAATAAGCTAAAAGGTAACCTTAAATGGCATAACACTAAACTTGCTTCAATGCAAGCTGAACTTTGTAACTTGAAAGAAGAGAATGAGAAACGAATTTCAAGCTACAAAGCTAATGGGTGGTTGTGTGCCTCTTCTTCATCAAATGTAGAAAATGCAAAGCTTTACAAAAAGATTTTGATGATTTCAAAATGAGTTAATATGAAAAATATGCATCACATGACTGTGGCATAGTAGAGCTAGTCACATTAACATGCATCACATGAACAAGCTTATTAGAAAAGACTTAATCATTGGTTTACCTAAACTTAAGTTTGAAAAGGACAAACTACGCGATGCTTGTCAAAAGGGGAAATGAACCAAGATCTCTTTTCAAAATAAAAACTTTGTTTCCACCTTAAGACCCCTTGAATTGCTTCACATGGATTTGTTTGATCCTTTTAGAACTATGTGTAACGACCTAATATATTCCTAGATAATCTTTATTACTGTTTATTTTAAAGGAATGTATATTAGTAAGAATTTTGAAATGTATAAATTTTATAGTTGTAATCCTAATTCATTAAATATAATTTGGTCATGGTTACATCGTACTTCACTTCATACATCACCCACCCATTTTACACCAAGCATAGGATTTTTAGGGAAACTACTAGCCATTTTGGATATGATCCTTATTTATTTTACATAGGTCCACTTTACTATTTCCTCATCTTTGAAATTTTCTCATACACTTTCTTCTACATGAGCCTTGCCATTAACATTCATGTTTCCTCCAATGTTAGGTACAACAGGAAGTTTGTGGCTAGAGGAAATGTTGATAGGCGCCTCCATAGGAGGATTGTAATAATCATGAGGAAATTGCATAAAAGGATCATTCGGGTTGAACAGATTATTTAATACAGACACCGAAAAGTGTATGCTAAAATATACATACATACATATTACAGGATGCATTGTAAGAACATAACAATTTCTATCTTCATCAAGGTACCATTCCCAATCTAAAGCGTCAAGGTAAATGATCATGAAGGCCATCTATAAAACAAATGAAACAAATCTAGTGAGAAATAAAATTTCTCAGTAGGAAAACAAATGAAACAAATAAAATTTCGCAAATCTCATACTGGACTCGGAAACATGAATCATTATATATCATCACATCAAATCCATTCATTCTCATCAATAATATCAACCATGAGCAAATACATACAATTTCATGGAAAAAAATTCATAACAAACATCATATGTACCAAATATATGGTTAGACTACAATACCTTATGTGATCAAAATCATGCCAACTTGTGCATGTCAACCAAATAGCCTCAAGCTACAAACAACATGTTAGTAATCAATCTAGGAATCCTTAATATAACATCCAAATAATTTTCTAATTCTTTTACACTATCACCATAAAAGATTTGAACTTAACCTAGACCTTATGTTCTTATCAACTTATCACTCTACTATTTAATTATCAAACTGAACCACTTGAGTAATTAGACCTTTCATCCCCATTCCATTTAGCCTCTACTTCATAGAATTAATTTAAAACAGTCCCAACATAAACATATGAGCAAACTGTCCAAAATCCCATCAAAATCAAGTGTAAAGGTCATCAAATATCAAGTCCAATCCTTACTAAAATTTCAGCATTTAAATCATCAACCTATCCTATTATTAAATCAACATAACCACATCATAAAATACCCTTTAATAATATAAAAATTCAGCCTACTAGGGTCATCCATAAATCTGCACAATACATAAAGATTAGTCCAAATAAACTCTTAATTAGAGATTGAAGCCTAGCCTACCTCAAGTGAATTGGATTTGCAAATGACTGAGTAGGTGGCTGCCCTTCTTGGAAATCTTCAAGGAAAAAGGTCTTTAAAAGAAGGAAAATAGAAGTGTAAGATACTAGAAGGGAAACTATGGTTATGAGTGATGGAGTGCTTTTAGTTAAATATTTTTCTATCTTTCTTAGCTTAATTCACTACTCTTGGACTTTTATTTTTCCATTCTAATTCAGTTTTTGTCTTAGGCAAGTAAGTGGGTTTAATTGCTAATTGTAGCGCATTTTCAGATTTTATGTTCACTTGACCTATCTGCCTTGTATAGGACCTACAGAGCTCTACGGAACTCCGAATGGAGCATTCTAGTAGTCCCTGGAAAGATAACAAAAAGATCTACAAGTTTGCCAGAAATAAGCCGAGGCTAATTCTGTCATTTGGAGGGTCATTTTGGGCTTCAAAGTCAGAATCACTGCACTTATATTTTGGGCTGCGAATTTGATTTTTATGGTTGTAAATAGTAAATAATTAGAATTGATGGGTTTTGTTGATGACCCATTCTTTTCTTCAGACTTAGTCACTACATATTAGTGACATTGGACAGACTTATTACCACACATTTTATTTAATAAAAACAGTTTTACATTTCTCTCTTTAAGTTTTTAAGATCAAAACTCTTACTCTTATTTTCTCTCAACTGTTCTTCCTTGTTCTTCATTGTTCTTTATTTTCGTTTTTCTATTCTTCCATTTTCGTGCAATCATTCCATGGGGCTTTCACTGATGATGATCATGGAAAGCTAAATACTCAATCAATCTAAGGATCCAACCCAAGCATAAGGAGAATTTGAGTTCTGGTTTGGTATTTCGAATTCTATTTGAATGTTCACTTTCTTCTTCAATTGCTATTCTGTTTCATGATATGAATGCATTTAGGATTGAAAATGGATTAGGTTATGGATTCATTTCCTAATTTCGAATATTAATCACAGATTAATTGGATGATATTTCAGTTAGGGTTGTGGTTTCAATCAAATTAGGGGTTAAGTCAATTGAATTGCTTCTAATGAGATTGAATGAACTTTCATAATAGGATAAATTTCTGAGAATAATGATGATTTGAATTGCTTGGTGAGGTGAATTGGATTTATGCTTTAATTATGTTTTACATTACTTCTTTTGAATTCTGTTAGTATTGCTCTTTAATCTTAGTTTACGTTTTTGCAGTTTTTACTTACGCACATAAACTGTTCGATAAAAATCTCTCCTTACTGTTATTAGTGAGTTGAAGCTAGAACCACATTGATAGTGTCTCCGAGTCGACCTAGGTTAATCCTGTGCTACAAAATTAGCGTGGTTAAATTGTTTTGGAGTGTTGCGGCAAACACATATCAATGAGCAACTAAGAAGGTGTGAAATAAAAAGCAAGGTGCAAAGAAAGCAAGTGGGTTGTAGGAGGAAACTTTGAGGAAGAAGTTTACGTGCAAAAATTTTGTGACACTCCAATATACTTATATTAATCAAATTAGTTAGGATGGAAAGGGTTTTGTTAGATTTAAATCTTGGTTAGTAGTTATTTTGGTTAAAATGCAACTAATCTTAAGAGATATTATCCTAAAATCTTATGCACTAGATTTTTCTTTAGTCAATCTTTGCAATATTCCTTCATTCTTTGACTCAAATTCACGTGGTACATGGCTGAAAATCTTGATGTCCTTTGCCCAATTTCTTCAGCTACACACATGGCCAAATTCACAACAACATACAAATATCATGGCTGCACCAATATTTTAAGGTTTAAGGAAGGATTCCATTCATTAATAATCATGTATGCATGTGGAAAGCTTTTACAAATGGCCAATTTTGATTGGTTGTTAAGTGCTTGGCTGAAATCATTCCTTGCTCTTAAGTTCCTAGGCTTCCACATTGATGGTCATAAAAGATTGTTCAAGAATCTTGTTTTCAATTTTGTCTCATTCACTTTATTGACTTCACATTGACTTTTGTTTACCAAATTTTATTTCTATTAATTCACATAGCCATGCATATTACTATGGCTACAACACGTGAAGCTTTGGGAGTATTCATGAATCAACTCCTGATTGATCCAAAATTCTAAGTGCTACACTCTTGTCAAAACAAGATTGTTACTTCCAAATAGCTAGAAATATTTTACCAAACATGGTTCGTTCTTTCTATACTCTATACTAATCTACCAATCCATAAATTTGCATCTTTTACTATGTTAAACTAGACTTCCTAAGATTTCTAACAAGTATCACATGCCTTATTTGGAGTTCTAAAACTCTAGCTATAGTATTTTAAAAACTAAACTCCAACGCTGCCAGTGGTTTCAAATTAAGACAATAACATCTCTTAGTATTTTCAAGATTGTAAGCAGTGAACAATCCAGTTTTTTCTCAATTGTTTATGTGTTATAGCTAACATCTAGATCTTTAATTCCATATATAATAAGACTAATTTGAATAATAATTGAGAGAGATATGAAATTCTACAAACGGGTGGCAGTAGTTGTTTTTGGTGTTGACAGTTTTAGACAGCTTGTGTTCAAATAAATTTTATCCTATCCTTCTTGTATCATACTATCATCACATATCCATAATCAATTTGACCATGAATATAAGCTCAAAATACAAAATTTAGGATGTTACACTATGATCTTAGGAGGCAATTACTATGGGCTTGTAATAGTTGATGACTATTCTAGATTCACATGGACTTTGTTTTTAAGATCCAAGAGTGATGCTTTCATTTCATTCAGAAAATTAGCCAAGATTGTTCAAAATGAAAAAGGAAGAAAAATTATCTCAATAAGAAGTGATCATGGTGGTGAATTCCAAAATGTGCATTTTGAAAAGTCCTGTGAAGAAAATGGTATCAACCACAATTTTTCAGGTCCAAGAACACCTCAGCAAAATGGTGTTGTGGAGAGGAAAAATAGATCCCTTGGAGAAGGAGCAAGAACTCTTCTTAATGAGATAAATTTGCCAAAACGTTTTTGGGCTGATGCTGTGAGTACTGTTTGCTTCACTTTGAATAGATTACTCATAAGGCCTATTTTAAAGAAAACTCCTTATGAACTATACAAAGGTAGAAAACCAAACATTTCTTACCTAAGAGCATTTGGTTGTAAATGTTTTATGTAACATCCCCAAAATTATAAAAATGTGATGATAGTTGGATACAAGTATGTTTAGAGAAAAATAACTATATCGCTCTTTCCATAATGTAGAAATTACTAGAAAACCATTAAGATGAAAATTTCAAAACTGCCCTTAAACATTTTTGAAAACAACCAAAATACCCCTAGGTTGAATGACATAATTACCAAAAAGCCCCTAGGCCAAAAATGCTCAAATAACTTTAGAAATTTTGTAGAAACTTGATGAAATTATAAAATACACTTAGCTGACTAAGTATCAACATATTTTATGATACAAAACTCTAGAATAAAATTTCTACAAATTTTGGAAGATGACAACTTTGAGGTTGTATTCAAGAAAACTCAAGCATCAGAAAATTATGGAAAAATGGTACATAAAATCTATAGAATTTTCTCTTAATTATAGGACGAATAGACCTACTTAATAAAATGGTTTAGTAATTTTGATGGTCAAAAGAAGTATAGACCAATAAAAAAAAAGATAAGGATGTAGTCTAGAATGAAAGGTTTATGTATTGTCCTGTATAAGACTGCTTGGGATTAATTTAAACTATCATTGGGATAAATTCTTAGGAACATCTAGAATTCTAATATTCAAAATTTTCTTTAGATAAAAGAATTCAAATTAACTTGGATTTCTTTTTAAGAAAATACCATATTGAAACTAGATTTTTATT
>PYAF01005468.1:163333-235268 GCA_007407185.1 Glycine tomentella
GATATATATTATGCTTATGAATTTGATTTTTATGGATGTTGATATGTTGATTAAGATAGGTGGATTCATGTTTCCATGTTTCAAGTCCAGTACGAGGCTTTGGGGAAACAGAATCTGATGCTACATACAGTACGATATGTAGTACCCAGGTGCAAGGATATATGGCAAAATTCATGCATGTTTGCGTAAGACTATAGCAACGTCCACACTCAGTGTGACCACATACAGTACGATATGTGGAGGCCATTTGCCCTGGGATAGTTCATCTCATGCATTCATATAGTTGCATATTGCTTGTGAATGTGTTTGATTTTTTGAATGATTTTACTAACATAATAATAGGTTCGGGATTTAGCTTTACCTACTGAGAAATTTATTTGTCACCCCATCTGTTTCATGTTTTTTTTTAGATGGCAATGATGGACAGGTTTCATGAAGCCTTGGGGTAGTGAAGAAATATAAAAGAAGTTATATAACAAGCTGGATATTTGAGAAAGTAGTGTACTTATATTATATAAACTTTTGTATCAGAGACATTGGCTATGTATATAAGTAACAAATCTTTTGCAGATTTTACATTTTAAAAACATCACTATTATACGTCTCCTAGAAATTTATCTTTAAGTAAAAATAAAAATAAGTAAATATTTAGGTCGTTACATTTTGTTTTAAATAATGGAAAGGAATCACTTCGCAAGTTTTATGCAAAGGTTGATGAAGCTATCTTTCTTGGATATTCATTACAAAGGAAAGCATATAGAGTCTTCCATAAAAGAACTTTATACATGGAAGAATCAATTCATGTTATTTGTGATGAAACTAACTCCTCAAAAGAGGAAAAGAGTTGTGATAATGATGCAGGTCTGTTGCGAGTTCGGCAAGTGTACCGATCATTCCAAGTAATGAAGTGATAAATAAAATATCGTTCCCATGAGGATTGAGGCGCCAAATTTATCACGACTATTATCATTAAATTGGATGAATAAAATTTGATGAAAGGAGAATATTATATGTTGATGTAAGAAAATTAAAGAACAAAATTTAGAATTAATAAAAATTTAAAATAGAGTTAATTATATTTGAATAATTATGAAGAAGAGTTGTAGTCATAGCACATTCACCGCTTGATCCCAGCCTTCTTTACTTGAATTGATTACTAAATTCAATTATATAGTTATTCATATAATGTATCTTTGTATGAAAAATAGTTAAATCCTAATTCCTTAGTGACTTCAACCCTTTAACCTAATCAAGACCCTAATTCCTTAGTGATCTATCTTAAATTAAGCATTAGGAAAATACATCAATTCATCCGCAATCATACATCTTTATCCCTAGGTAATGTAACAATTGTTATTTTACTGCTGTCATAAATTAAAGCCCTAATATTCCTATTGTAAACCTTAATTCTCATAACTTTACCAGAATGATCAGGTCTAATAAAGATATAATTAATTCAACACAAGGTAAAATAAAACAACTTAGCATAAAAGAATAATAGAAATCAATCCAATTACAAAGGAGTTCACATTAGGTTTTGGCTCCAACTACAATGAAAGAATTAGCCAGACATATTCATGTCTGACCTCAATAAATAAGAGATACCTAGATCAAGAATAGAAAATAAGGAGAAGAAGAAGAGATATCCCCTTCAATCTTGATTATCAATCCTTTTGACCTAGCTTGAGCACTCCCAAAGCTGCCTCCTTTGCTCTTATTCTGTTCTTTTCAAGTGCGAAATTCTCCTTTTGGTTTCTTAAGTCCATATTTATATTTAGGTTATAAAACCCCTTCATATCTTCTATTTTCGTGCAATATCAATTATAATCTTGAAATCTCGTGTCACTGGCGCTAATGGCGTCAGATCTCATGCCATTCGCATGTGAATCCAGAAAGAATTTGTCAATTTAAGGTTTGTGGCCCAAATGGTGCCAACTCTCGCACGAATTGCGCGATACTCTAGAGAAGATTACCCTAATTTAGCTCTCTGGCGTGAGATCTCGCCCTATTTGTCTGAGACTTCAGAGAATCTTGGCTTCTTGATCTTGTGTTCTTCCCTTCTTTTCTTGGTTTCCTGCTATAAAATTGCATAAATTAGTGATCTTATGATTGATGATGTAATGATCAGAACTTCCACAAATATAAGACCTTTATTGCTCAATTATGATTGATTCTATGATTATTTTAACTTGAAAAACCTTATATGCTAGACGCATATCAAATAATTCCCAGATTTAATTATTATTGTCCTCAGCAATATACAAAAATTTACAGTGGAAAGCAAGGATCAATCAAGCATAACTTTGCATAAACAATCTTAGAATTAATATGCTAAGCATGATTGATTTCGATATCAAAATCTCCACAATACTTTTCAATTCCATCAAAAATGCAAGTCTAACTTGAATACCCCTCACCAAGATATATCATTCACTCATCACTCAAGTGTTTGGGGTATTAACATAATCTCTCAATCCACCACAGCTATAGTACTACCATAAGCTTGATCATATTCTCAAGTTCCTAAGAATAAGAAAGATAAATACATGCATAAACTGATCAAAAGGTCTTTATAGGGTTGTAACTTGGCCTGGCTTAAGGGTAGGAATATTTGGAAAGTAGCTGAACAATTATTGAGATTGAAGCACTGATATTCTTTTAAAATTCATTCAATTTTCTCTTAGATTTTTGCTCCACTACTTATTTTTATTTAGAGATTTTCATTCATTTCTCTTCTTTTCTTCCTTTTGCATTTCTTTCTTTTCTTTTCGTCTTTTGAACTTACTTGTAAATAGTTCTTTTCCTTTCTTTTCTTCAACTCTAGTGGAGCTCACCTCAATTTATTTCTTCTTCATTTGACACCACATAAGCATTCTAATCTCAATTAGGGTAAGTCAATGGATATGGTTTAAGCACTTCATAAGGTGATTGAATAGAAAGGTCTCAAGCTCAAAGGGTTAGCAATGGAAAAAATTTCAGGTAAGCTAATTTGGCCAAGGCTAAAAGAATAAAATGCCTTTATCATATCAACATATGCATGCATCAGCATAGAAACAGAGCAAGTTCTAGAATACTACGACAGTGAGGTCTCTCTAAACAAAATATTTTCTATATAAGCTCAATCCTCACAGGCTATGGTATCAAGCTAGACTCTTTTAATTGCATATCAAGCATTATTTTCTATTTCAATATACAATTCAGACACAAAAGCAATCATAATCTCAAATCATGTTCCATGCAATGCCATGCCATAATTCATATCACACATGCTTCCTAAAAATTCAATCCAATTTGACTACTGATTTGGAACATCTAAATTTGATCTAAATCTGAGATATGCTTCTAGAATTTTATTTAAAACAATTACTAAAATTTAAACATTAATTCAAGATAAAACCTAACAATTAAAACACTACTTGAAAATTAAAATTCCTGTTAGACATCCTTTGTCTCTTTGAATGTGATTCTTCAAATAATGCGTATGCGCCCATTCCCAGATTTAGAAAAATCGCATGAGAAGGCAGAGTGACCCTTCCAAATTGATTTTTTTTAAAAATTAAAGTAAATAAAATAGAATAAAATAAACAAAAATAAAAGAAAAGAAAAGCTTCAAAAATTACTGGATTGCCTTCCAATTATCGCTTGTTTAACGTCACGAGCCTGACGCAGACCCTTCAAGTTTCAGGTGAAATCAATGGGATGGAGACTGTGTTCTTCTCCACTTGTCCTCCATAATATAATTTTAATCTACAACAATTGACCTTAAAAGGTCTTTCAGTATCTAGAGGATATATCTCAACCGTCCCATATGGAAACACCTTTTTCACAACAAATGGACCAGACCATTGAGATTTGAGCTTACCTGGAAATAACCTCAATCGAGAGTTACAGAGTAATACCTGCTGTCCTGGTTCAAATTCTTTTGGGTGAATCTTCTTATCATGCCATCTTTTGGTCTTTTCTTTATAAATCTTAGCATTTTCATAGGCTGCTAACCTGAACTCATCAAGCTCATTTAGTTGCCGTCTTTAGAGAGTTCAAAATTCAAAAATTTAGTAGCCCACATAGCTTTATGCTCTAATTCAATAGGAAGATGACATGACTTACCATACACTAGTTGGAATGGTGACATACCTATCGGAGTCTTGAATGCTGTCCTATATGCCCAGAGTGCATCATCAAGCTTCTTCGCCCAGTCTTTCCTAGAATTCCCAACTGTTTTCTCTAGGACCCTCTTCAGTTCTCTATTAGAAATCTCTACTTTCCCACTTGTTTGAGGGTGATATGGTGTAACTACTCTGTGAGTGACCCCATATTTAGTAAGCAAGCTTGCGAACTGCTTGTTGCAAAAGTGAGTTCCTCCATCACTTATAATAGCCCTTGGCACTCTAAAGCGGGTGAAGATATTCTTTCGCAAGAAAGATACAACCACCTTCGCGTCATTTTTATGTAAAGCAACAGCTTCCACCCACTTAGACACATTATAACACCCTGAAATTTTGATAACTTAAGATATATGTGTTAGTATATGGATGTCCTAGAGACAATCTTTTCATTAGATTAGGACGTACATGTACTTTTTCATATTGTCATGAATAAATTATAAGCGCTCTTTATCTTGTTTCATATTCTGTCTCAATATCATTATTAATATATGAGTAACTGGATAAAACCCTTGGAATAGAATAGGTATCTCTTGAGTACCAGTGATGGGATCACGATCATGAGGATTCAAGGATACCAGATGTCTACTCCTAAATTTTAAGTTCCTAGTCTAGAGACACTGAGAATGGGGATCAGTGATCTCAGATAAGACTAGCACAAAATTATCTACTTGTATGCAGATACAAGGTAAAGACCTCATGAGCTACAGACATGGACATGTCTTAGCTAAAGTCGTGGGTGGACCTATAAGCACTGAACGGACCCACAAAGAGACTCTATGAGGAAATCTCACAGATAGTATCATTAGAGTAATCTTTTATTATTTGGGCGTGTCTTTCCTTAGACCAGAAGTTTTTGCCTAGACTGTGTTCTAGAAGACATGTTTTGATTGTATACCTCGTCTGCCTGAAACATGGAGACACATTGGTATACCTTTGGACATGTCCTGAAAGAACGCGAGTCTAGGGTGACTAACTGATGGAATTCGTCAAATCTCTGTGAGAGATTAGGTTATCTGTAAACCGCAGAAATCGGGATGACATTTACGGAACTCAGGAATCTATGCATAGTAAAAGAAATCATGAGATGATTTGCCTTTAGAGTCAGTAAAATTGGAGACTCCCTATTTCGTATTAAAGCTTACCCTAGACCGCAAGGGCAGATACGTTTCCTTACCCTAGGTTTTATGGGAAGGTAACCGAGATGAAAGGAAATACATATGGAAACCAAATAGATTTAATAGGATGATCTTATCATTTACCTAACTAGTTCTGGGGCAACAAAGCATTGCTAGTGCTCTGTGTTGTCATTAAATGAGTAGTGGCCTTATTGGGCCCAAACTCATTTATGTCAGTAGCTATGTTGGACCTAATGGGTCACACACTAACACTTTATTGTCATGACATTATATCATTAAAGGTTTTGGGCCTAATAATGGTTGTTGGCCCAAGAAAGAGTTTGGATACTTATCTTAATGAGAAAGGAGCGCATGAATGGAGTTAATGGGCTTGGATAGTCCAAGATATTATTAATTAATTTAAATAGTTAAATTAATTATCTAATATTTAAATTTGATAATTTAAATTTTGAATTTAAATATTTGAATTTAAATAGAATTAACTATTGTAGTTAGTTTCATATCAAAAGGAGAAGATAAGAGCTAGATTTGAATTTGAATTCAACTAGCATCTTATCATGATCATGTCCTAGATTTTAGGAAGAAGTTTGAGGGCTGATTATGGGCTTACATACGGCTGATGTATGATTATCATTTGGCAAAAATAAATCCTAAGTAATTGACTTGGTCTTAGGAGGATAAGATAGGAGGTTGTTGGCAATTTATGAAATGCAACAACTCTATCTTTTCTTCATGTGTGGGATGCTTCATGATCAGAATTTTTGGTTAAAAAAATCTGACTCAAACTCTTCTATAAAGTGTGCTATTGTGATCATATAGTTCATAAATAGTTTTTAGAGGAAAAACCCTATCCACTTTTCTCTATTTTCACGTGCCCCTTTATGTGAGTTTTGGCTGAAAATTCAGCCACCAATATCATCTATTGGTGAGCCTCTTAGATAAGTAAAAACACTTTAAAACCTAACCTTTTTCCTCTCCATTGGTGTGCCTAGCCTGCCTCCTTTGGTGTTTGTTGGTAGCCTTCAAGAAGTGTTCTTGAGTCTTGACAAGAAGTGGTGTGGATCAACATTAGAGGGCTTGTATCTTCAAGCCTATCCTTGATCATCAAATTTCGAATATAAACAAGGTAACATCTATGTTCTAAAGAATGATTCTTGTGTGGTATGTGTGTTTCTGCTTGAAAAATTTTGTTTTTCTCACATGCCTTCAAGCTTCAAGGCCTTATCTTTCAATATGTGTGATGTATTTCTTGTATAATTTGATTAATTTTATTAATTAGGATTAGTTGAAATGTTACGTGAAGTTTGTTTGAGCTACGTTGTATTGTGTGATTTCGAGTTTGACCTAAAAACCTGTTTTAGTAAAATCACCATTATGGATTGGTTAACCGTTGGATCTCCTACAAATTTTAAAGGTGGGTTCCTAACCCACATATTCAAGTTTTGATAGAATAACATCTTAAGCATGAGAAATTAATTTTTCACTGAAGCGGAAATTCTAGAATCTGGTCAGGTCACCCAGGTGAATTTTGCAGGCACTTTTGCTCCCCTGGGCAAGTCAAGTAGGCGTTAAATACGTCCAGCAACCTGCAAATCATGAAAATGGCTTCCTTCCTCCTCCAAACAGCTCCCAAGCTCCTCCACCATTCTCCTCCACCACCCACAACCACCGGATACCACCACGAGGCACCGTCACTTGCCGTTATACCACCGCACGAAGAGGAACACTTTAATCGGAGCAGAATCTTCGAAACTCTTCTTGAAGTTTCGGTAGAGAACGGAGCCTCAATCCTCCTTTCTTGGTTTCTTTGAGGTAACCTTGGTTTCCTTTGTCTTCTTCTAGCTAGTTTAAGCTTCTATTAATGTCTCTTGTGTTTTGGGTACCGTTCTTGGGAGTTTTACACTTCCTTTGAAAAACCCTTTGAAAATGAGATGTTGTACAAGTCTCCTTTATATGAAATTGATGTCATTTCTGTGATCCTTGTTAAACCTTGGTCACATTGGTGTGATCAGAATTTCAAAATGATGTCTTTTGATGTGAACTTCCAAAATACCCTTTTAGCCCCTTTTTGATTCGAGTGGTTATTTGACCCCAATTGTTGATATTGATCATACCTTGGAAGTCTATACTAAATTATCTTCAATTTGGTATGTAGAACTTTGAGTTTGGACAAGCACACATATTTGAAGGATTGTGAAACAACACCGTTAGGTTGCAATAGGGAGAACTTCTGGTTAGGTAAGGTGAGTTTATTATTTAGTTATAATTTTGGTACCATAGTTGGGGGCTAGGGAGTCCAACAATGAAGATAACTGTATGTCCCAGCTGTGTACTGGTTTTCAAGAAAAACTACGTTTTTAACTAATGGGATGCGATGTATTTATGATTGATGGGAGTTTGTTCCTGTGTGTGCTCGTTTTCAAGAAAAACTGTGTTTTTAACTAATGGGATGTGATGATTTGTTTGTTGATGGATAAACTGTGAATAATATTTTTGTTGTGATGATTGGATTTTGGGAAAAGTCTTAATTACAGAGGAGTCTCTGCTCAAGATTTTATAATATGTTTTCCTATTTAATTTTTTATTAAATATTTAAATGGGCATAAAAGTGTGTTTTCTATATTGTAGTTCTCCTCTTTAATTTAGAATTTTCCTAAAATACCAGTCTCGTGGTAATATGGATTGTGGATGAATGAGGTGATATTGATGTCATTGATAATGTTGAAATGAGATATTATTAATGTGTTGATGATTAAATGAGATAATGGTGATGTGTTTGATGATGTATAAATGATATAATGATGATATGGTTTATGATTTTTCAATGCGATGATGATGAAATGATTGTTGATATTGAAATAAAATGACGTTGATGTTATTGATGACATTGAGATGATAATGTTGAAATAAGATGAATTTGATATATATGATGATATTGAGATGATGTGATGTGTCTGTAATTGATACCCATGGGGTGCATGATTGGTTATCCTTGCGGGGAAGGATTTGTTCCTGGCCATGATCATGCATTGGTGGTGCCCATGGTTGTCATTATGTGTGATGTGGATACACATGAATACCATGGGGGGTGCATGACAGGATAACCTTTCGAGGGTGGATTTACAAATTTAAGCATCCTAAGAGAGAATGAGATGGTTTAAAATTCCGATCCCTAGCTATCCATAGTCAGTGGACTTATGGTGCCTATGGTTGTATATTGTGTATGTCCATGTGGGGTACACTGACTGGTTGGATAACCTTGCGAGGGTGAGTTTATGAATTTTAAGCATCCTAAGAGAGAATGGGATTGTTTAAAATTTTGGTCCCCATCTATCCATGGTCAGTGTATCGGTGATGTTGTGTATCTACATGGGGTGCATGACTGGATAACCTTGCAAGGGTGGGTTAACGAATTTTAAGCATCCCAAGAAAGAAAAGGATGTTTAAAATTCCGATCCCTATCTATCCATGGTCATTGCATTGATGGTGCCCATGTTCATACTTCATATTTCATGGATGGAAATAGAATGGTGGCAGTAAGTACGGGGGTACTAGGGGGCATCACTCTGTTTGGAACTCCCTTGTGACTCAGGGCTGATCACCATGGGGGGAACGACCAGTGCACGACAGGGTGACCTCGACGAACTACTACATCATTTTCCTGAAAGAGGCTATTTCCATGAGGATGATACCACATTGCATGTTGATAGATGAGTCAGGTGCATGCATCATTCTATGCATGATTGTTTGAGTTGTGAAATGTATCGGATGATTGGTTTGTTGAGTGTGTATTGGATTGATAGAATTTTGGTAATAATTGTGATTGTGATTGTTCTTTCCTTTCCAATTGTGGTTACTTGATATTTGTTGTTATACATAATAAACTCACCCTTGCGTTTGTTGTACCGTGTGATTGGTACCCTTGATGATCGCGAACTTTCGTTCGTGTGAGCAGATTAGCAGCAGTAGGTGACCTTGGAGAGAGATCTTTTTGTTGGAGCCGCCAAGCCGGCGTGATGATGTTGGAACTCTTTTTGTAAATAGTTGTGTTTTGTTAATTAACTTTTTCATGGTTAGTCCCTTAATCCTTTTGGTAGACATGTATATTTTGAATTGTAATTACATGTAAAACTAAATTAAGTTCTAAACATGTGAATAATGAGTATTGATTAAGTATATGTATACATATGCATTCAATTGTTGTAGTTGTATCGTGAGTATGATGATTGTATTATCGTGAAAAACTTACTACCATTTTCACAATCAGATTAATGGAGTTTTCATTAAAATTTGAAATTTACACGACTAGAGTTAGTGATGCCATAACAACAAGGTAGGTCGTTACACACAGTCCACAACAACCAAGATGTATTGATTGGAATATGACTTAGGGAAGGGTCCCATGAAGTCAATTCCCCAAACATTGAATAACTCCACTTCTTGGATATTGTTGAGTGGCATTTCATCCTTATGAGATATGTTTCCCGTTCTTTGACATTTGTCACATTTCTCTACAAAATCTCGTGCATCCTTGAAGAGTGTAGGCCAGTAATACCTACTTTGTAAGACCTTTCGTGCAGTTTGGTTTCCTCCAAAATGTCCTCCATAATCCGAGGTGTGACAGTGCCAAAGAATTTTAGGCACCTCTGATTCAGCTGCACATCTTCGAATAACTCAATCACTACATTGAAAATAAAGGAATGGGTTATCCCAGAGATACCTCCTTGCATTATGAAGGAATTTCTTCTTCTGCTGTCAATTAAGATCTTCAGGCATTGCTTCCACAGCTTTGTAATTTGCCATTTATGCAAACCATGGGCCAATCTGAACTGCCATCACTCTCTCATCAGAAAAGGATTCATTAATTTCTAGTTCTGGTCCATCTTGCAAATTCCTTTCTTGAATCCTTGACAAGTGATCAACTACTTTATTTTCCACTCCATCCTTATCCTTGATTTCTAAGTCAAACTCCTGGAATAAAAGCATCCAACACAGCGAGTGTGGCTTTCCATCGTGCTTAGTCATCAAGTACTTAAGAGCAGCATGGTCAGTAAAAACAATAGCTTTAGAACCTATCAAATAAGATCTAAACTTATCTAATGCATATACTACAACTAGCATTTCTTTTTCTGTTGTGGCATAATTAACTTGTGCCTCATTTAAAACCTTACTAGCATAATATATCACATGTAAATGCTTATCTTTTCTCTGACCTAAAACAACACCAATAGCATATGCACTCGCATCGCACTTGAGCTCAAAAGGTAAATTCCAGTCAGGTGCCATTAGAACAGGCACAGTGGTAAGCTTATTTTTCAACACATTAAATGCATCAAGGCAAGCTTCATTAAAACAGAATTCAGCTTCCTTTTCTAGTAGGTGACTGAGAGGCTTTGCAATTTTTGAGAAGTCCTTGATGAACCTCCTGTAAAAACCTGCATGACCTAAGAAAATCCGCACACCGTAAACATTAATAAGAGGTGGAAGTTTCTCAATTAACAATAATTTGGCCTTACCAACTTCTATTCCTTTTTCAGAGATTTTTTGGCCTAAAACAATCTCATCATGAACCATGAAGTGACACTTTTCCCAATTTAAAACTAAATTTGTTTCTTGGCATCGTTTCAATATCTTAGCTAAATTAACTAAACATGCATCAAAACAGGAACCAAAAATAGAAAATTCATCCATAAATACCTCTAACCCTTTTTCTACAATATCAGAGAAGATAGAAAGCATACACCTTTGAAATGTCGCAGGCGCATTGCATAGGCCAAATGACATTCTTCTGTAAGCAAACACTCCAAATGGACATGTGAAGGCTATTGTCTCTTGGTCTTCTGGAGCTACTAGAATCTGATTGTAACCAGAGTATCCATCCAAGAAGCAAAAGTAAGCATGGCCAGCTAATCTCTCTAGCATTTGATCCATGAAAGGAAGTGGTAAATGATATTTTCTTGTGGCATCATTGAGTCTTCTGTAATCCACACACATCCTCCACCCAATGATAGTTCTTGTGGGAATTAAATCATTGTTGTCATTCTAAACTACAGTCATCCCACCTTTCTTGGGAACGGTCTGAACTGGACTCACCCATGCAGTGTCAGAAATTGGATAAATCATTCCCGCATTTAATAATTTCACCACCTCTTTTCTGACTACCTCTGTCATGGTAGGGTTAAGTCTTCTCTATGGTTGCCTTACCGGTTTTATATCATCTTCCATGAAGATCTTGTGAGTGCAAAAAGAAGGATTGATACCCTTCAAATTAGAGATAGACCACCCAATGGCAGTCTTGTACTCCTTGAGCACTTTCAGTAACTTCTCTTCTTTAGCTCTAAACAACCCTTTATTGATGATGACAGAATATGTCTATTCTTCCCCCAAGAACACATACTTTAGTGTTTCAGGTATCTTTCAACTCTATTTTTGGTGCTCAATTGCTATATCAGTCTCTTTCTTTTACAACACCTCCATCACTACCTCAAGCTCTTCCAATGAAGTATCTTTGTCTCGGGCTTCCATCTTCTCTGCAAGCTCTTGGTCAATGGATTTCTCTGTATGCACTATTGTGTCCAATACATCAATTCTGAAATAATCATTTTTGTCAACTGGGTTTTTCATTACATCAAAAACATGAAAAGTTATTGACTCATCATACATTCTAAGCTCTAACTTTCCTTGCTCTACATCCATTATAGCTCGAGCCGTAACCAAAAATGGCCTACCCAAGAGAAGGGGTATTTCACTCTTCTCCATATCCAAGACTATAAAATTAGCATGGAAGATAAACCTGTCAACCTTAACAAGAATGTCCTCAAAGACTCCACTAGGCTTCCTTAATGATCAATCAACGAGTTGAAGAGATACCATAGTAAGCTTTAATTCAAAAATTCCCAAGGATTTGCATACTGATAAAGGCATTAGATTGATGCTTGCTCCAAGATCACATAATGCCCTTCTGACATTGATGTTACCTATTGCAATTGGGATGTTGAAACTTCCTGGATCTAGAAGCTTTGGTGGAAACTTCTTTTGGATTATGGCACTGCACTCTTCAGTAAGTACAACGGTCTCACATTCCTACAACTTATGCTTTCTAGACAACAAATCTTTCATAAACTTAGCATAATGAGGCATGTTAGCTAAAGCTTCAGCAAAAGGAATATTAATTTGCAACTTTTTAAACATATCTAAAACTTGGCATACTATTTCTTTTGAGCCTGTTCTTCATTGGATATGGTGGTTTCTCAAAGCGAGAGAAATCCATTACCTTCTTAGGAGTTGCAGTAGGTTGTTCCTTTTTTTCTTCCTTGCTTGGAGGTACTTCTGCTACTTCTTCTTGCTCAACAGTTTTAGTGGTTTTCTCTCCAGCCTTTTTTTGCATTTAGACTTCTCTTGAGGTGTGATCACAGTGCCACTCCTTGTAGTGATTGCTTTAACATGCTCCCTTGGATTAACTATAGTGTCATTAGGAAACTGCCCTTGCGGCCTTTCAGCAAGCTGCTTTGACAACTGACCAATCTGAATTTCCAGATTCCGAATGTAAACATCTTGATTCTTGTGATGAGCTCTAGTCTCATTGATGAATGCATTGGTGGTCTGGATGTGATCATTAGTGGTCTTCAATAATTTCAACATAGCTTTCTCCAATTTTGAAGGTTCCTTAGGTGGAATAGGTCGAGGCTACAAATAGTTATTAGATTTGTAATCTAATTCTCCTCCCTGAATTCTCCTTTGGAAATTATTCCCCAAAGCATTATTCTGATTTCTTTGAAAATTATGTCGTGGCCTTTGATCATACCAGAAACCATATACTTGAACTGGATCAGCTCCTACCAATGTAGGACATTCATTAGATTTGTGTTCTCCTTGGCAATATTCACAAATAGCTGAGTGTGCCTTAATTGATGAAGCTTGAGCTGTAGAAACTTGAAGTTTATCAAATTTCTCATTCAGCTTAGCCAACTGTTGTGAAAAAAGTTTCTGCTCAGCTAACATTGCATCACTACTTCCTAATTGAATAACCTCTCGTTTAGACTGAGTTTCAATGCTTTCATTTTCACTACGGGCCAAGGAATCAATCAACTCATAAGTTTGAGCTGCTATCTTCGATCAGATTGAGCCTCCAACTGCAACATTCATAATTAACCTTGATTCAGGTGTCATTCCATTGAAGAAAATGTGCACCTTCTTCTCAACTGCCATGTCATATTGAGGGCACCTTCGAATCAGTTCTTGGAATCGGTTCCAAGTTTCACACAATGTCTCTCTTCCATGCTGAGTGAAATTGGTAATCTCATTCACCAACTTATTCTATTTCTCCATGGAAAAATATTGAGCGAAAATTTTTGTAGCTAACTCTTCCCAGGTAGTGATATTGTTCGAAGTTTGTCTGTCCAGCCATCGGAGAGCATTTCCTTTAACAGGAAAAGGAAATAGTCTTAGCCTGATTGCATCATCTGTCACCCCTTGATGTCTAATTGTGTCACAGATCCTTAGAAATCTGTCAACAAAATCATGAGGGTCCTCATCATCTTTTCCACCAAACTAGCTACGCTCCACCAAGGTAATTAATGACGGATGAATATCAAAATTATTAGCTTGAATTGGTGGTCTGACAATGCTAGAGTTTGGTCTGGTGAAAAGTGGAGCAAGGATATCCTCCATCAATTCATCCTCTGGTCGTGGTTGATTGTTGATTCTTTCAGTCATCTCTAGTTCTATTTCAGGTTGTGAAATAGATATTTCTGCTTCTCTTCTTTGCTTGGCTAGCTTCCTGTTCCTCTTTGCAGTCTTTTCTATTTCTAGATCGTACTGTAGATTAGTAGGATTAACTACACCTCACATAAACACAGAAAAGCAATTTAGTAACAAAAGCAATTCCAATCTTAAAGATCAAAAGCTACTATAAACTTGGCATATTCAATCCCCGGCAACGGCGCCAAAAACTTGTTGCGAGTTCGACAAGTGTACCGATCGTTCCAAGTAATAAAGTGATAAATAGAATATCATTCCCACGAGAATTGAGGCACCAAATTTATCACGACTGTTATCTTTAAATTGGATGAATAAAATTTGATGAAAGGAGAATATTATATGTTGTAAGAAAATTAAAGAACAAAATTTAGAATTAATAAAAATTTAAAAATAGAGTTAATTATATTTGAAGAATTATGAAGAAGAATTGTAGTCAGAGCACATTCACCTTTTGATCACCGCCTTCTTTACTTGAACTGATTACTAAATTCAATTATATAGTTATTCAGATAATGTATCTTTGCATGAAAAATAGTTAAATCCTAATTTCTTAGTGACTTTAACCCTTTAACCCAATCAAGACCCTAATTTCTTAGTGATCTATCTTAAATTAAGCATTAGGAAAATACATCAATTCATCCGCAATCATACATCCCTATCCCTAGGTAATGTAACAATTGTTATTTTACCGTTGTCATAAATTAAAGCCCCAATATCCCTATTGTAAGCCTTAATTCTCATAACTTTACCAGAATGATCAGGTCTAATAAAGATATAATTAATTCAACACAAGGTAAAATAAAACAACTTAGCATAAAAGAATAATAGAAATCAATCCAATTACAAAGGAGTTCACATTAGGTTTTGGCCCCAACTACAATGAAAGAATTAGCCAGACATATTCATGTCTGACCTCAATAAATGAGAGATATCTAGATCAAGAATAGAAAATAAGGAAAAGAAGAAGAGATATCCCTTTCAATCTTGATTATCAATCCTCTTGACCTAGCTTGAGCACTTCCAAAGCTGCCTCCTTTGCTTTATTCTGTTCTTTTTCTTCTGGTTTCTTAAGTTCATATTTATATTTAGGTTATAAAACCCCTTCATATCTTCTATTTTTTGCAATATCAATTAAAATCTTGAAATCCCGTGTCGCTGGCGCTAATGGCGTCAAATCTCACGTCATTCGTGTGAGAATTCAGAGAGAATTTGTCAATTTAAGGTCTGTGGCACGAATGGCGCCAACTCAGAGAAGATTACCCTAATTTAGCTCTCTGGCACAAGATCTCGTGCTATTCGTGTGAGCCTCAAGAGAATCTTGGCTTCTTGGTTTTGCTTTCTTCCCTTCTTTTCTTGGTTTCCTGCTATAAAATTGCATAAATTAGTGATCTTATGATTGATGATATAATGATCAGAACCTCCACAAACATAAGACCTTTATTGCTCAATTATGATTGATTCTATGATTATTTTAACTTCAAAAACCTTATATGCTAGACGCATATCAAGGTCCTATAGAAGATTATGCCAAAAGCAATGGACCAAATGAGAAGGAAAAAGATGAACCAAATGAAGAATTAGATCAGTCAACACCTACTTAATAGCCTAAGGACTAGAGAACAACAAAAGAAATTTCTCTTGACAACATAATTAGTGAAGTGATTAAGGGAGTATCTACTAGATCATCACTCAGAAATTTATGTTGTGATATGGCTTTTGTTTCTCAAATAGAACCTGAGAACATTGATGAAGCTTTACTTGATGAACATTGGATGCTTACTATGCATGATGAACTTAATCAGTTTAAGAGAAATGAAGTGTGGGAACTTGTTCCTAGACCTTCTTCTCACAAGCCTATTGGCACCAAATGGGTTTTTCTTTCTTCCTCTGAGTTCAAAAACCTTGTATGTAGCCTTTACTCCCTAGTTCAATATGTCTGCACCCAAGAGAACCAAAACCTCTGAGAGAAAAGCTGGTGAAACCTCTAACCCTACTGTCAATAGATTAGACCATTGGTTTACTGCTGAGAGAGACAAAATGACCTATCTTCAGTTCAATGCCACCAAATTAGTTTGTTCTCCCAAACACCTTGAACTTGACTGGTTCATTAGAGAAGGTTTTCAATTCCTTACTTTTATTGAAACCCAGGGATTAAGAAATTTTGTTGAGATGAAGGGTACCTATTACCCTGAATTAGTGAAGGTGTTCTACACCTGTGCTAAGGGCTCTATGGATGGGATCCTTCGGTCCCAAGTTAATGGAGTAGCCATGGAAATTACTCCTGAGGTCTGGGAAGTTGTTGCTGGTATTTCCTTTGAAGGTGAAAGGAAATTCGAAGAAGAGACTGGGGGTTATAATAGGGTGGAGACCTATAGGGGGATGCTTCTTGATCCTAAAATGAAGCTGAAGCTTAGGCTAAGCACTGGCCCAATGACCCATGAAGGTAGACTTATTCATTACATAATCACCTACATCCTAACCCCTAGAGCCACCAATCATGCCCAAGCCACTAATGATGACCTACGAATTGTGTATGGTCTTAATAATTCCATTAAGATGAATTGCATTCTCATTCTTGAGGAAATTATGCTTAAATCCAAAAGGTTAATGAATTATCATTTTCCATATCCTATTCTTGTTTCCAGGTTTATTGATTAATTTAATATAGATGTCTCTAATGAGGTTGTTGACAACACAAACTCAAGCAATAGCCTAATCAAAGAGAAACATCTCACCAAGCTTGGGATGGTCAAAACTTCTCATGGATGGCAAATGGCTAGCCAACAAATCCCTGCTGCTAGAAATGAAGAAGAACCTGGTGAAGAGGCTGAAGATGAAGGCCCTGCTCAACCATCTTACAGTCAATTTGAATCACTTATGATTCAAAAGATGGATGGCTTATTGTCCCTACATCATGAGCACAGGGCTGAGACAAATTCAGCTTTGGAGGAGATAAAATCTAGGCTAGAAAACATAGAGTCTAGGCTTGTCCTTGATGGTTCTGACTCCTTTTAGGATTTCTATGTTTTCTTTCTAATTCCTTTAAGTTTCTTGTTTTCCTCTATTTTTTTGTGTTCTCTAATTAATGTACTATCCCTCCTTTGATTAATGAAATGTGCATTTCTTTCTCTCACTTGTTGTGCTATTTTTTGCCTTTGAAAAGCCAAATAGGGGGAGAAACATTAATTGAAAACTTGATTGAAAACCAACTATGTTATGCTTTGTTTTTTGTTGTATTTTTTACAAATTGATGAATGACGAAATTAACTAAGTAAGGGGGAGCAATCTAAGTCACAGAAGCTAACTAATAGAAGTAAATGATCAATTGTTATACCAACAGATATCTTAACACTTGTTCTTGACAAAGAGGCTGATTTGTTTTCAGGTTAACAAAGTCCAAACAAAGTTCAAGAATTTTATCTTGCTCATCCTTCAAAGTACTTTAAATCTCTAACATATGGTCAATCAATATTTGGCATGTTCAAAGCCAAAAAGGGGGAGATTGTTGGATATAGAGGGAGCAATAAGAAGAATGAGCTTTTCACATGCCTTAAAGATTGAAATAAACAATGAAGTGTATGAGAAGTCAATCTGTTGATCCTTGCATTTGCATGCATATAATCATTTACATGCTTAAGTGTTTTCATCAAAGAATCAAAGCTATTTTGAAAAAGAATCAAAGCTATTTAAAACTGGAAAAGCTTTGATGAACATTTTAATCGATTACACCACAGATTAATCGATTATTTGGTTCTTATTTAAAACTGGAAAAGTTTTAATGAATATATGAATCGATTACCAAACATTTGTAATCGATTACATAGTGTAAATCAAAAGTAATACATTGCTGCTTTAATCGATTACCATTTACAATAATCGATTACACAAGCTATCTTGAAAATCATGTTTTCACTAATTTAATCGATTACCAAACATTGTAATTGATTACATAGGCTTGTTTCTTAAAGCTTGCTTCACTGCCTTAATCGATTACCAAATATTGTAATCGATTACACAAGAGGCTTTAGATATAAAACTTCACTGCTTTAATCGATTATAGCTTGGTTTAATTGATTATCTTGTTCATTGTGAAACCCAGAATGTAGCCTTGAACACTTTAATCGATTACTTAATGCATTTTAATCGATTATTGGGCGCGCGTAATCGATTACAGGTTGTTACGAAAATCTGTTATAAATAGGAGGAAGCCTTGGCTTGAAACTTAACTTGAACACTTTGAATTTTCTGAATATACACAAGCCTTCTAAGAGTTAGAAAGTGATTTTCTGAGTTTACTTACTTCTTGTCCCCCTCTTTAATCTTCATGGGTATTGAATGATTTCTTGGGCAAGAGATTTCAAAATAGTAATGGAGAGCATGTTTTGAAATTCTCTTTCTGCAATTCAACCTTGATTGGTAACTCATATGCATTCATATTCATTAGATCATCAGGTTGTTTCTCTCCATAATCTTTGAGTGTACTTTCATTTTTGTAATTTTTGTTATTTGATGCTATTGTAAAGGGTTCTTTGAAGCTTGTTCTAGAATAGTGTTCTCTAGGGAAGAACAGAGTAGTGTTCTCTTGTTCTTGATCATTAGGAGTCTAATAGGGTTTTAGATTTCCATTCTTTATCTAGGGTTGATAAAGAGAGATTGTAGTAAAGCTTGTAAGAACAAAATTTTATAATAGTGGAACTCTAATCTAGTGTTGATTAGAAGAAACTGGATGTAGCTTCTCTTGAGAAGTGAACCAGTATAAATTGCTTGTGTTATTTTTTTATCTTTATCTCTTCAAGTAATCTTGTTCATTTGTTCTTGGTGTTATTATCATTACTCAACAAGTTCTGTTTTGAGCTATTGATTTCTTGTGCTTAGTAATTTGATTGATTAAAAGCATTCTTGGTTTAAAAGTTATTAAGATCCTTTGACTCTGATTTTATAAATAATTTTAAAAGACCAAGTTTAAACCAATTCACCCCCTCTTGGTTTTTGTGGGTATTCCTATTGTTTTCAATATTGAGGAGGAAATCTATGTTGATCAACCTCCAAGTTTTGTTAATTTTAAACATTCAAACCATGTTTTTAAACTAAAGAAAGCTCTTAATGGATTAAAGAAAACTCCTAGGTCCTGGTATGAAAGATTGAGTAACTTCTTGCTTAGAATCCTTCATAAGAAGACAAGTGGAGAAAACATTGTTCATCGAGAAATATGTCAATGATTGTTGGATATAGGAGGAGTTGAAGAAGAAGATCAAGGATAAAGCCCATCTCACTTGAAGGTTTTAGCTTTTTACATGCCATTCAATTGAAGGCATTTGTAATTTGTAGAATGGTTTAAGAAGGCTTATCTTGTGATCCTTGCATTGCATAAAGCATATTCATGCATAAAATGTTTTTAGAAATAGAACTTAAGAGTTTATCTATGCATATTCCATGGCTTTGTCTACTTTAATCGATTACACAAGGATATAATCTATTGCCAACTTTTTTTTTATTCTGGAAAAGTCATGATGAACATTTTAATCAATTACAAGCTGATCATAATCGATTACATAGATGTATTTCTAAAACATGCATGACTACCTTAATCGATTACCATAATCTGTAATCGATTACATAGGCTTATTCTGAAAATTGTACATGACTGTCTTAATCGATTACCAATGCCTATTGCATATACAAGACTGACGGGTTTAATCGATTACTTCAAGGAATAATATATTACTTTGTTCGTTAAAGATTTCCAGATTGTCTCAAGAACATTTTAATCGATTACTTGGTTAAAAAATCGATTACATATGTTAAAATAATCGATTACACCTGCATAATAATCGATTACTGTCTGTTAAAACTGTTTTCTATTTAAAGCTGCTTGGGTCTGCGATTTAAAAAATAATCATACTTCAGTCTAGTAGAGATTTACGAAATACCCAACACAAGAAAAAGTTCTCATTGTCCAATAAACACTTTTATGAGTATTAAATTTCTTGCTTGAGATTAAAAGATCATTTTGCTTCATAGTCCAAGACGAGTTAAGAAAAAATTTTCAAGAGTGTTGATTCTGAGCTTTGATATTCATGTAACTTGGTGTTGATTGGTAAAATCATTCGCGCATTCATTCATCCATTAAGGATCACAGGTTGTGTCTCTCTCAAACTTTCTTATAGATTGTTTTGAGTTTCAAAATACTTTTGTAAGGCTAAGTTCAAAGAGTTTCTTTCAAGCTTACTAGAGTAGTGTTCTCTAAGGGTAAAGATCTAAGTAGGGTTCTCAAGATCTTTGTGATTTGATTTCTAATAGTGTTATAATTATGATTCTTTGTCTAGGGTTGATAGAGAAGATCACTTGTCATTGCTTGTAATGAATACCTTTGAATTAGTGGAACTCTAATCTAGTTTGATTAGAAGAACTGGATGTAGCTTCACTTGAGAAGGGAAGCAGTATATGTGCTTGTGTTACATTCTATTGTGTTATCTCTTCTTGCTATCTTGATCTCTCAACTATAGTGATTTCTTCATTACTCAACAAGTGTTTTTTTTTTGTTATTGAAATCTTGGACTGAGTGGTTTGATTGAATTGAAGTCTTATTGGTTTTAAAAGTGATTAAGATCCTAAACTCTAATTTCATAAAGAATTTTAAAAGGTCAAGATTATACCAATTCACCCCCCTTCTTGGTATTTGAGTGTATTCATATTATTTTCAATGATATCTTATTGTTTCAAATATATGTTGGTGATATTGTTTTTGTTCAACTAATCAATCCTTTTGCAAAGAATTCTCAATCTCTATGAAGAATGAATTTGAAATGTCTATGATGGGAGAATTAACATTCTTTCTTGGACTTCAAGTAAAGCAAATGAAGAATGGGACATTTCTCAACCAAAAAAAGTACTGCAATGAATTTGATGGAGGTCCATTCCAAGCCAAAGGTCTAGAAGGAGAGCTTGAAGCACTTCCTTTGGTAAGCTTTAAAGGACCAATGACAAGAGCTAGGATTCAAGCACTTCAAGATCACATCCAAGCTAACTTTGACAAGTATGAAGAGGCACATCAACTCAAGGATAACAAGGGCTGGATTTTGATGTCTCAAGTTCAGTTTAGTTCAATAAATTCCAGCACTTGTTAGAAGAAATTTTGTAAAATTCAAAAACACATACTTTCTGTTCTAATCGATTACCTTAATCCTGTAATTGATTACAAGGAGTTCAGTTACACATAGAAACAAAGATGGTCTGTTTTAATTGATTACCATTTGTCTGTAATCGATTACACAACTATTTGAAAAAATGAAAACTCTCTGTGTTAAGCGATTACCTAATGAAATAATCGATTATTTGGTTCATCATCTATTTCCAGAAGATCAAGAACAAAATAATCGATTACTTTGTAGAGATAATCAACTATTTGGACAAAATAATCTATTACTTGGATGAAATAATCGATTACAGTGTGTTATTTTCGTTTTGTATATAAAGTTGTCAACTGAATGTGAAAGAACAACTCCATTTTTCTAAGTGAATGAAAGCAGAGTTTATGTGTAAGAGATTTCTCTCTTGTTCTTGTGTAAGAACTTCATGTTTCTTATCAATAGCTTCAAGCTATTGTGGCGATTCTTCTTAGGCTTATTGGAAAGCTTTTCCATGGTGCCATTCACCTTCATCCCTTACCTTTTCCCTACTATCCATTTCTAAATTCTGGACAACTTTGTGTCCCCGAAGAAAACTTGAAGTTTGAGTTTCAATGCAAGGAAGATTTGGGAAAATTCATGGTTGATGGGTTAAACCATATATCAAGTGGTATCTAGAGCCTAATACTTGTGGAATTCTTCTTCAAGATTCAGCTTTAAAAGTCTTCAAAGGTAATTTTCTGCAATTTTCAAAAATATGAAATCCTTTCTTTTTCCTTATGTTCTTGTGTTTTTTTGTGAAAATCTTTTGTGGGTTCGTCTTGTTTATTGATCTACCACATAACCCTAGTGTCTTTCTTAAGTTCCATGTGTTTTCATGTCTTCATGTTCTTCATGAGTTCTCGATTTCTTGTTAAATTTTTGTTTGTAGTGTTTTTGTGTTGTATGACCACTTGTTTTGATTCTACTCTCATGCCTAAACTGAATTGAATTGTTAGAAGCAAATTTTACAATTGTTATACAATATATTTTCATGATTCATCTTTTCTTTAAGGATTCTTGAACTTGTGCAAAAGAAAAACAAAAGCTTACAAAAAATTTTGTTAAAGAAACAATCAAAAGAAAAAGAAAAATACATCAAGAGAAACATTTTGGTTTTCAGCCAAAAAAATTATTTAGTGGTGGCTGGAAAAAGTGTCAGAAAAACAGAATTAAGAAGAAAATCAAAAACAAAGGCTACAAGTTCAAATTTCCATTGAACCACAAAATCAAGTGAACTTGTATGACATGCAAAGTAAATGAAATTTAGCTTCTAGCAATTGAATTTACTTGGCATATTCTTTGTGCAGTTTGGTACATTCTATAGTCTCCTTGAGTTGTCTCATTAATTTTCCAATTTGAGTGGTGCTTTTCCAAAAAAAATTATTTTTGTTGCTTGTCTCTTAAATTTCCAAGGTTTTGTTTTAGAGTTTTCTTGTTCTTGGACTCTTGAGCCTAGCCTAGAATTGTTTCCTATTTCACTATAGTAAATAAGCTTGATTTGATTTGAAGTTTTTGCTTAAGAACTATAGAGAGGAATAAGAGTGGAAAAAGGCAAGAGAGAACATCGTAGAAAGAGCCTAGAAAGTGTGCAAACACGAGTGAGAGTGATAAACACTTCAAGAGGGGTGAGAATTTTCTAATATACTTGTGTTTTTGGTAATCATTTCTTTTGAAGGATGAGCTCAATAGGAGATGAGGCTTTGTCACCTAGGACCTCTAGGTTGATGAAAACAATAGAAGATTCCAAACTAAAATGGATGCAAAGTTTGAGGAGTTCCAAAAGAAGAATCAAAGAAGAAGTAGTCCAAATGATAGTGTAGATGGAGAGGCTCATGGTAGTAGGGGTTGAGTGAGTATGCTCCTCTCATGGAGGAAATTATTATGATGAGAAGAGTGAGAGTGAGAATAGGAGAGAAAACAATAGAAGAGAACATAACAGATACAATCCTAGGAGGGAAAATAGAAATGAGGAAGATTGGAGAGTGAGGAGACAAGAAAAAGAAGGGAGGAATGGAGGATTGGGTGAAGTGAAAATAAAAGTTTGAAAATTCCTTGGCAATAATGATCCCGAAGAATATTTTGAGTGGGAGATAAAAGTAGAACAAATTTTCTCATGTCAACAATTTGAGGAAGAAAAGAAAGTTACTCTAGCAACTCTAGAGTTTGGTGGTTATGCTTTGACATGGTGGAACCAAATTCAAATGGATATAGGGATAAGGAGGAGGCAAAGAGTAAATTCTTGGGATGACTTAAAGGCATGCTTGAGAGGAACATTTGTCCCCACTTATTATGCAAGGAAAGTCCACAACAAGCTTCAAAGACATTTCCAATGCTATAAAAGTGTGGATGACTACTATAAGAAAATGAAATTGATGATGATAAGGGCTGAAATTGTAGAGAGCCAAGAGGCAACAATGGCTAGATTCCTTCATGGTTTGAATAGAGAAATTCAAGATGTGATTGAGCTACACTCATATGCAACAATTGAGGAGCTAGTCCACAAAGTTCAAAGGGTGGAGCAACAAATAGAAAGAAGAAAAGCTTCCTTTTCCAATACCAATGGGGCTGCAACTTCTAGCTGGAAGGAAAAGCATAAAAGGGAGGTTTCTTATGTGAAAAATAAGGAATAAAAAGTGGAGAGCTCAAGCAGAAAAATAGTGGAACCAACTCCAACAAGATCAAGCAATATCAACTATTTTAAGTGCCTTGGTAAGGGTCACATTGCTTCCCAATGTCCCAACAAGAGAACTATGATTTTGCTTGAAGATGGAGGCATAAGGAGTGAGTCTTCAAGGGACTCAAATAGTTCTTCAAGTGAAGAAGAAGAAGAACTCACACTAATGGAGGCCGAAGAAGGTGATCTCTTGATGGTAAGGAGAATGTTGAGCAATTTTTGCCTAGAAAAAGAAGAAAGTCAAAGAGAAAATATTTTTCACACAAGGTGTTTAGTTGAAAAGAAAGTGTGCTCACTTATCATTGATGGAGGGAGTTGCACCAATGTGGCTAGCACAAGACTTGTGGAGAAATTACACTTGCCAACCACAAAGCATCCAAGGCCATTCAAACTACAATGGCTTAGTGAAAATGGAGAAGTGGTGGTAAATTCTCAAGTGCTCATTCTTTTTTCTATTAATGCTTATAATGATAATGTTCTTTGTGATATTGTACCTATGGAGGCTGGTCATATCCTTCTCGATAGACCATGGCAATATGATAGAAAAGTGATACACAATGGCATGGAGAACACTTTTGAATTTGAGCACATAGGTAAGAAAATTATTTTGAGGCCTTTGACTCCTAGACAAGTGTGTGAGGATCAAATAAAGATGAAAGAAGATAGAATTGAGGAGTTGAAAAAAGATACTGCACCTAAAAAAAGAGAAGAAAAGTGAGCTAGTAAAGAGAAAAACTAGTGAGAAGAAAAGAAAAGAGAAAGAAAATGAGAGCAAAAAAATTCATGAGATTAAAGAGAGCTTGTTCTTGAGTGAAAAGCAAATTAAGAGAGTGGCACAACAAACTCTTTATTTTGTGTTTCCTAGCTCTTTGTTTACATGTTGAAAAAGAAGGTGAAAAATTGTCAAAAGCTATGCAATCTCTTTTGGAGGAATATCAAGATGTTTTTCCAAAAGAAGTGCCTAATGGCTTGCCTTCTTTGAGAGGCATAGAGCACCAAATTGACTTGATTCTAGGATGTTCACTTCCAAATAGGCCAGCATATAATACTTCCCCAATGGAAGCAAAGGCAATCCAAACACAAGTGGAAAAGCTACTTGACAAAAGGTGGACCCGTGAGAGCCTGAGCCCTTGTGCTATGCCTATTATTCTAGTGCTTAAGAAGGAGGGAACTTGGAGAATGTGCACGAATTGTAGGGCAATCAACAACATCACCATAAGGTATAGACATCACATCCCTAGACTTAATGATCTTTTAGATGAATTGCATGGTGCTACTATTTTCTCTAAAATTGATCTTAAGAGTGGGTATCATCAAATAAGGATGACGGAAGAAGATGAATGGAAAACGGCTTTCAAAACAAAATTTGGGCTTTATGAATGGTTAGTTATGCCTTTTGGTTTGACTAATGCACCTAGTACCTTTATTAGACTTATAAACCATGTTCTTAGACACTTTATAGGCAAGTTTCTGGTAGTGTACTTTCATGACATTCTTATTTATAGTGCCAATTTAAATGATCATTTGATGCATGTAAATAGTGTCTTGGAGGTGCTAAGGAAGGATACATTATATGGAGAAATTGATAAATGTTATTTTTGCACTTTACAAGTAGTGTTTCTAGGTTTTGTAGTAGGTGCTCAAGGAGTCCAAGTGAATCAAGAGAAAGTGAAAGCCATCATGGAGTGGCCAACTCCAAAAGGTGTGAAGGATGTGAGAAGCTTTCATGGTTTAGCTAGCTTTTATAGGAGATTTGTGAAGGATTTTAGTACCATTACTTCTCCTTTGAATGAATTGATGAAGACAATCGTGAGATTTTCTTGGAAGCAAGAACATGAAATTGCTTTCCAAACATTGAAGGATAAGTTATCTCATGCACTTATTCTTGCATTACCTAATTTTAATGCTTCCTTTGAATTGGAATGTGATGCATCTAATATGGGCATTGGGGGGGTTGTAATTCAAGATAAACATCCTATTGCTTATTTTAGTGAAAAATTGAAGGGTGCATGTTTGAACTATTCCACTTATGATAAAGAGTTGTATGCACTTGTTAGAGTCTTGCAAAATTGGCAACATTATCTGTTACCTAAGGAATTTGTGATACATAGTGATCATGAATCTTTTAAATATTTGAAAAGTCAAGGCAAACTCAACAAGAGACATGCTAAGTGGGTTGAGTTCATTGATCAATTTCCTTATGTCATTAAACACAAGCAAGGAAAGTTGAATGTGGTGGCGGATGCCTTATCAAGGAGGCATTGTTTGATTTCTATGCTTGAAACTAAGTTGCTTGGTTTTAATCACATAAAGTAATTGTATGCAAGTGATCATGACTTCTCTAGTATTTTTGCTTTGTGTGAAAAAGGGCTCATCAAGGATATTTTAGACATGATGGTTTCTTGTTCAAGGAAAAGAAGCTATGTGTTCCTAAAAGCTCTTTAAGAGAACTTTTCATTAGGGAAGCACATGAGAATAATTTAATGGAGCACTTTGGTGTGGATAAAACTTTGTCTATTTTACATGAACATTTCTTTTGGCCACAAATAAGGCATGATATGCATAAGCTTGTTTCTCAATGCATTGTTTGTCATAAAGCTAAATCTAGATTAATGCCTCATGGTTTGTATGCACCATTGTATATTCCTGACTCCCCTTGGGTTGATATTTCTATGGATTTTGTGCTTGGTCTTCCAAGATCCAAGAGGGGAAAGGATTCTATTTTTGTTGTTGTTGATAGGTTCTCAAAGATGGCACACTTCATTCCTTGTCACAAGAGTGATGATGCTTGTGAATAGATAATCTTTTCTTCAAAGAGGTGGTAAGACTACATGGATTGCCAAGAAGCATTGTGATTGATAGAGACACAAAGTTCCTTAGCCATTTTTTGAAAACATTGTGGAGTAAGCTTGGTTCAAAACTCTTGTTTTCATCAACTTGTCACCCACAAACAGATGGTCAAACTGAGGTGGTGAATAGGACCTTGGGTCAACTACTTAGATGCTACATCAAGGGTAATTTGAGAACATGGGAGGAGTGTCTATCTCACATTGAGTTTGCTTACAATAGAGTAGTTCACAAGACTACTTCCTTGTCTCCTTTTGAAATTGTTTATGGCTTTAATCCTTTAACTCCTATTGATTTATTTCCTTTACCTAACACTTCTTCAACGATTAATCATGATGCTTTGTCTAAAGCTTCTTATGTGAAAAAAATGCATGAACAAGTGAAGGTACATGTGGAGAAAAAGATGGAACAATATGCAAAGCAAGCCAATAAGCACAAGAAGCAAGTAATCTTTAATGAAGGAGATTTGGTGTGGCTTCATTTGAGGAAGGATAGATTTCCTCATGTAAGGAAATCCAAGCTCCAACCAAGAGGAGATGGACCTTTCAAGATTTTGAAGAGGATCAACAACAATGCTTACAAACTTGACTTGCCTAGTGAGTATGGTGTGAGTAATACTTTCAATATTTGTGATATTTCTTTGTATGATGTAGGTACAAGTGAGGAAGCAAACTTGAGGACAAGTTCTTTTCAAGAAGAAGGGTATGATGAAGGTCCATTCCAAGCCAAAGGTCTAGAAGGAGAGCTTGAAGCACTTCCTTTGGTAAGCTTTAAAGGACTAATGACAAGAGCTAGGATTCAAGCACTTCAAAATCACATCCAAGCTAACTTTGACAAGTATGAAAAGGCACATCAACTCAAGGATAACAAGGGCTGGATTTTGATGTCTCAAGTTCAATTTAATTCAATAAATTCCAGCACTTGTTAGAAGCAATTTTGTAAAATTCAAAAACACATACTTTCTGTTTTAATTGATTACCTTAAGCCTGTAATTGATAACAAGGAGTTCAGTTACACACAAAAACAAAGATGGTATGTTTTAATCAATTACCATTTGTCTGTAATCGATTACACAACTATTTGAAAAAATGAAAACTCTCTGTGTTAATCGATTACCTAACGAAATAATCGATTATTTGGTTCATCATCTGTTTCCAAAAGATCAAGAACAAAATAATCGATTACTTTGTAGAGATAATCAACTATTTGGACAAAATAATCTATTACTTGGATGAAATAATCGATTACAGTGTGTTATTTTCGTTTTGTATATAAAGTTGTCAACTGAATGTGAAAGAACAACTCCATTTTTCTAAGTGAATGAAAGCAGAGTTCTTGTGTAAGGAAACTTGGGAAAATTTGGGAAAATTCATGGTTGATGGGTTCAACCATACATCAAAATTGATCAAGAAATTTGACATGGAGAAAAGCAAAGATGTTGCAACTCCTATGGCAACCTCAATGTACCTTGATTTAGATGAAAAAGGCAAGAAGCTCGATGAGTCAAAGTATAGAGGGATGATTGGGTCTTTATTGTACTTTACAACAAGTAGGCCATATGTAATGTTGAGTGTGTGCTTGTGTGCTAGATATCAAGATAATCCTAAAGAATCACACCTTACTGCAGTCAAGAGAATCATCAAATACCTCAAATCAACTCCAAGAGTTGATCTTTGGTATCCCAAAGGTGCATTACTGAATTTAATTGGATAATCCTAAAGAATCACACCTCACTGCAGTCAAGAGAATCATCAAATACCTCAAATCAACTCCAAGAGTTGATCTTTGGTATCCCAAAGGTGCATTACTGAATTTAATTGGATACTCAGATTCTGATTTTGCAGGATGCAAATTAGACAGAAAAAGCACCAGGGGAACATGCCACTTGTTAGGAAGCTAACTAATCTCTTGGCATTGTAAGAAGCAATCATGTGTTGCTCTTTCAACAGCAGAAGCTGAATACATAGCAGCTAGAAGTTGTTGTGCACAAAGTTTGTGGCTTAAGCAATAACTCCAAGACTTTGGTGTGGAGTTGAAAGAAATTCCCTTGCTGTGTGACAACACAAGTGCAATTAACCTATCAAAGAATCCAGTCATACAATCAAGGACGAAACAAATAGAGATCAGACATCACTTACTTAGGGATCACATCCAAAAGGGTAATCTCAAAATTGAGTTTATTGATATTAACAATCAATTAGCTGATAATTTTACTAAACCCCTTTCTCGAGGTAGATTCTATGATCTTAGGAAAATGCTAGGAATTCTTGATGAATCTAATATATGATAGTATGCCTATGATTTGTTGAACTACATGAAATACCACTCAAAATTGACTATGCATCACATATGATAGAAATTCACAATTTTGATGAAAAACACTGTTCACTCTGCATAATTTTCTGCTTTAATCGATTATTGTATGTATTGATTGTTTGAGGTTTAGAGACAATTTAGAGCCAAAAAATCTATGGAGTAATCGATTACACTATCGTATTAAGCGATTACTTGATGTTCAAATGCAATCCAGAAACAAAAACTCTCTGGAGTAATCGATTACACTGTCGTATTAATCGATTACTTGCTGCTTAGGGCTATTTTTGAGTAAGAAACTCTCTAGAGTAATCGATTACCCTGTATTTTAATCGATTACGCTATGCTCAGAGACAAACTTTGCCTTGAAATAATCGATTACCAATGTTCTGTAATCGATTATCTGTGGCGTTTCTGCAAATCTGCACAATTTTCAAGAATCAAAACTGACAATCTTATCTCTTAGTCAAAATTCAAATTTGGTTCAATGTATTTAGACTTTCTTGAAACTCGAAATAGTTATTACAAATTTTTTAAAATTCAAATTTAAACTTCAAAACCTCTATGAAATCATATTTTCAAAGTTAAAATCTTCACACCTGAATTTCATTCTCCCTTTAGCAAAATTGAATCACTTGTTCTCTGTTTTGTCTTCTCTGTCACCAACCCTCTGCCCTACTTTTCTTCCAAACTCACCATGTCTAACCCATCTGTCTCAAAGAGAACTAGAACCAGCAAAAGGAAAGCTGCAGAATCCTCAAATGTTATTGTGAACAGGCTTAATACCTGGTTCACCACTGAAGCTGAGAGACAAAACTATATGCAGTTCAATGCAACCAAACTTGTCATGCCTCCCAATTATCTTGAGATTTACTGGTTTGTTAAAGAGGGATTTGAATTCCCTGCTATGCTGGAAACTCAAGGGCTGAAAAAGTTGCTTGAGATGAAGGGTACTTTCTAGCCTGCGTTGGTAAAAGTGTTTTACACTTTTGCCAAAGCAAACATGGATGGGGTCCTCCGCTCCCAAGTGAATGGAATTGCTATAGAAATTGATGATGTTGTATGGAATGCAGTGGTTGGAATCTTCGATGTAGGTGTAAGAAAGTTTGAAGAGGAGATAGGAGGATATTCCAAAATACAGGGAAATGTTGTTGGATCCTCAAGCTAGAATAAAGACCAACTTGGGGGTTGGAAATATGACTGGGGAGGATAGGTTGCTACACTACATCATCACCTATATCCTCACCCCTAGGTCTACTAATCATGCACAAATCACAGATGATGATTTGCAACTGGTGTATGGCATGAAGATTGGAACTCAGATTAATTGGGTTCTTGTCCTTGTAGAGACAATGTTGAAGTCCAAAAGGTTACTAAGCTACCAATTCCTCTATGTTGTATTAGTCTCAAGGTTCATTGACTATTTTGGAATTGATGTGTCAAATGAGATTGTGGACAACACCACAAACATCACCAACCTAATCTCTGAAAAGCATCTCACCAAATTGGGTTTAACGAAAACCCGAAATGGGTGGTTGATGGATGGAGAACAAGCCCCTCAAGGTGGTGCTAATGAAGGACAAGGAGTTAAAGAGGAAGAGGATGTTGAAGCTGGTCCTGCTGAACAGTAGTGGACTCTTTTTGAATCTCTAATGATTCAAAAGATGGATGCAATGATAGCTCTGCATCATGAACATTCATTTGATGTTCATTCTTCCTTGGACGATATTACCACTAGGCTAGGGAACATAGAGACTAGGATGGCTCTTAAGGATTTTGATAATCTCTAGATTGGTGGATGTAATGTCTTTCTTTTGGTTGTGTTGTTTCTACTTTCTCATTCTCAGTTATTATCTTTCATGTATTTTTGTACTGCACCTTACTAAGGAATAAAATTTTGTTTTATGATTGTTTACATCTTCCTTGCTTATCTCATTATCACTGGATCATTTTGTCTTTGATAGGCCAAAAAGAGGAGAAAAATGAACATAAATATGTTGTGCAATTAAAAGTGGGAGAAAATAAAGAGTGAAGAAAAATGAAGAATGATTAAATGAAAAAAATGATAAACCTTTACTTTGATTGAGCATTGCTCTATATCTAAACTGATGACAAGTTACTTAAGATAGGGGGAGCAATCTAAATACTTGTGAATGTAAATTTTTTATGCAAAGTATACTTGACATTTGTTATTGGCAAGAAGCTCAATCTATTTCAGATATCAAGTATAAGCTTCTGGAAATCATCTCCTAAAAGAACATAATGGATAAAGATGTTTAATTAAATTTTGCATGATCAAAGCCAAAAATGGGGAGATTTTTAGATACAGGGGGAGTTTGAAGAGGATCAAGATGATGAGGCTCTTAGTCTTGGATAAGTTTTAGCTTTTTACATGTCATTCAAATGAAGGCATATGTAATCTTTAGATGTCTAAGAGTTTCATCTTATGATCCATTGCATTGCATAAACATCATTCATTGGCTTGCATTCATGGTTTTCATAAAAGCATATGTTTTGTGAAAAAGCTTTAAGTTTTCATGATTGCATCAAATGCCAAGTGCTCATTGCTTAAGTTTTGAAAAAACTATTTTTCACTGCTTTAATCAATTACCAGCTTCTGAAATCTATTACTTAAACTTTGATGAACACTTTAATCGATTACACCTATGTCATAATCGATTACACTACACAATCAAAAAACAAGTCTTCGTGTGATGATTGATTACGATATGGTGGTAATCGATTACTTGGCACATTTTTGAAACAAGACTTCCTGTGATAATTGATTACATTATGAATTAATCGATTACTTTGCTCGTGAATCTTTTCTAGAATGTTCAAGAACACTTTAATCAGTTAAATATGTTATTAATCGATTACATTGATGATTTAATCGATTAGATTCAGTTACAATAGTTTTCTATAAATAGTTGTTGGGTCTTTTGATTTAAACATATTATTACACAACGAGATTTCATAGATTTCAAAAGCTTTCTGAAGAGTGAAAAAGATACTTTGAGCTACTTATCTTTTGCCCCACAAATTCTAAATCTTCATGTTACTTTGAAAGATTTCTTCTTGGGAAAGATACTAAAGAAGTTCTTGGAGAGATTTGATGTAATGTCTACAACAATTAGACATTAAGTTTCCCAAATCTACCTAGTAATGAAACCCAATTTTCAAGCAAACCTTAAGAACTCTAACTTCTACACTTTCACAAGAATTTGGGGTTGTTTTTAAGTTTTTTAATTCAGCAATGGAAGATGGAAGAGAGGTTAGGGAGGACAATGGATGGCACCATGGAAAATATTTCCAATAAGCCTATGAAGAATCACCACAATAGCATTGAGATGCCATTGATAAGACTCAAGAAGTTCTTAGACAAGAACAAGAGAGAAACTCTTACAACAATTTTTAGAATTGTATTAATGAACCAAAGTTAGTTACAATTAGTGTTGGGTAGCTTATATATCCCATGAAATTACAAGCTTAATGCCACTAAATGTAAGGAAAATGCAAATTAAAATGAAGTCCAAATGAAGCTTGAAGTGCAAGCTTCTCCTAAAGTGACTCTTAGCTGACCCAACATGTGCAGTGCAGTTTTTATGCTAAAGTAATCGATTAATTCGTCCTTGTAATCGATTAAAATAGAGTTTTTTTTTTTTACACTTTTCAGGCTTATGTAATCGATTACAACTATCTTGTAATCAATTAAAACAGACAGACACTATTTTACAAAGTGCCTTCGTAATCTATTATAGTCGTAATCTATTACAGACATATCATAATCTATTAAAACAGACAAGACTTCTTTTGTATTTGCACTGAGTTGGTGTGCTTCTTCATGCTTGTCCAAAAGATACAAGTTAGTTTTGATGTGGTTTTGAAGGGCTTGAGTTCTAGCTCTTGTCATGGGTCCTCTAAAGCTAATCAAAGGGAGTTCTTCAAGTTCTCCTTCTTGGTCTTTAGCTTGCAATGGACCTCCATCAAGATTGATCTGATATTTGTTTTCATTCAACCTAGATCAAGATTGGTAAATCATATGCATTCATATTCATTGGATCATCAAGTTGTCTCTCTCCATTAAACTTCGTTTGTAATTTGTAACACCTTGAAATTTTGATAACTTAAAATATATGTGTGATGTATTCCTTGTATTATTTGATTACTTTATTAGTTAGGATTAGTTGAATTGTTATGCGAATTATCCATGTGCAATTGTTTGGTGTAGATATCAAGTTATGTAGAGTTTGTTTGAGTTGCGTTGAAATTGAGTGATTCCAAGTTTGACCGGAAATCTGTTTTAGTAAAATCACCATTTTCGATTGGTTAATGTTGGATCGCCTTCAAATTTTTAAGGAAGGCTCCTAACCCATATATGTAATTTTTGATCGTTGGGATTGTCAAAATAACATCTGAAACGCGAGAAATTAATTTTTCACAAAAGCATAAATTTTAAAATGGGGTCAACTCACCCAGGCAAATTTTGGCAGGTATTTTGGCTCGCCTGGGTGAGTCAAGTCGGTTTTAAAAACGTCCAGCAGCGTAAAAACTCGAAAAATGGCTTCCTTCTTCCTCCAAAAGCCACCCAACCCCCTCCCCCTCCTCCTCCACCAGTCATGGCCACTAGTGACCACCACGAGCCACCATCGCTTGTAATTGGACCACCGCACGAAGAGGAACACTTTAATCAGAGCAGAATCTTTAAAACTCAACTCGAGGATTCGATAAAGAACGAAGCCTCCAATCCTCCTTTCTTGGTTTCTTTGAGGTAACCATGGTTTCCTTGTCTTTTCTTAGCTAGTTTGAAGCCTCTCTTGATATCTCTTGTGATTTGGGTACAGTTATTAGGTGTTCTTATACTTCCTTTGAAAACCCTTTGAAAATGAGATGTTGTAAAATTCTTCTTTTTATAAAATTGATGTCATTTTTGTGATCTTTGTTGAGCCCTAATCACATTGGTGTGATCGGAATTTCAAAATGATGACTTTTGATGTGGACTCCAAAAACACAATTTTAGCCTCTTTTTAAATTTGAGTGGGTATTTGACCCCAAATGTTAATATTAATCTTGTCTTTGAAATCTATACTAAATTGTCTTTGATTTGGTATATAGAGCTCTGCGTTTGGGCCAAAACACACGAACTAGAGGGATCTCAAAACAATGTGAGGAGCTAACGGGAGATTTTATAGATAGATAAGGGGAGTTTATTATTTAGTTATAGTTTTGGTACCATAGTTGGGGGCCAGAGAGTCCAACTATGAGGATATCTGCCTGTCCCTGTTGTGTGTTGGTTTTCAAGAAAAACTGTGTTTTTAACTAATGGGATGCAATGAATTTGCTTGTTGATGGATAAAACTGTGAACGATGTTGTTGTTGTCATAATGATTAGATTTTTGGGAAAAGTCTTAATTACAGAGGAGACTCTGCCCAAAATTTTATAATATGTTTTCCTATTCAATTCTTTACTAAATTTTTAAATGGGCATAAGAGTGTGTTTTCTATATTGTAGTCCTCCTCTTTAATTTAGAATTTTCCTAAAATACCAGTCTCATGGTAATATGGATTATGAATGAATGAGATGATGTTGAAATGGGATAATGTGATTGGGTTGATGATGATGTAATGAGACAATGTTGATATAGTTGATGATGTTGAATATTGATGTTTATAATGATGATATTGAAATAAAATGATGTTGATGTTGTTGATGATATCAAAATTGAGTGTTATTGATGTGGTTGGTGATGTTTAAATGAGATAATCATGATGTGGTTGATGATGTTCAAATGAGATAATGTTGATGTGGTTGATGATGTTGAAATTAGATGAGTTTAACATGTATAATGATGATATTGAGATGATGTGATGTGGATGTTGATAATGACATTGATGAGAGATAATGTTGATGTGAACAATGTCATCGTATGATGTGAATATACATGGACACCCATGGGGGGTGCATGACTGATTATCATTGTATGATGTCGAGTGTGTATTTGACTGATGGAATTATGGTAATAATTGTGGTTGTTATTGTTGTTTCCTTTCCAATTGTGATTACCTGATAATTGTTGGTTGTATATAATAAACTCACCTTTGCATTTGTTGTACTGTGTGGTTTGTACCTGTGATGATCGCGAACCCTCGTTCGTGGGAGCAAATGAGCAGCAGTAGGTGACCTTGGAGGGAGATCTTCTTTTTGGTTAGAGCCGCAGAACCGACGTTATAACATTGGAACTCTTTTTGGAAAATAGTTGTGTTTTGTTAATCAACTATTTCTTAGTTAGTCTTTTGATTCTTTTTGTTGGTCATGTAATTCCAAACGTAAATATTTGTAAATACAACTAGATTGTGTTCTGACATATGAATAATATATAATGTTTTAAATGTACATCCATATGTAACCATTTATGTATTTGTTCCATTTTATGATAATTGTATCATCACAAAAAATTTACTACCATTTTCATAATCAAATTAATGAAGTTTTCAATAAAATTTGAAATTCACACTATTAGAGTTAGTGATATTATAGCGACGAGATGGGTCGTTACAGTGTGAATTTCTTCTATTGATTCTCCTTCACCAGAAAAGCCATTTGTAATTGATATTATGGCTTATAGAGGGGGAGAAGGAAATAGACCACCAAGGAGGACTCTTGGTGACTATGCTTATCAACAGGACCAAAGCATTACAACAGCATAGTCATTCCTCCTTTCAGTAACAAGGTTGTGGAATTGAAGCCAGCATTGCTTAGTCTGATTTACTCACATACTTTTGCTGGAATGGATCATGAAGAACAATATACACATTTGTCTACCTTCATGGAGCTATACAGTACCATGGGAGCTTCTGATGAAGATGTTGAAGTTGTCTATCTCATAGCTTTTTCGTTCTCCTTGACAGGTAAGGAAAAGACATAGCTCCAATAACATCTAAACAAAAGTATCAACACTTGGGAAGAAGTGGAGGAAAAATTCATTGCGAGATTCTTTCCACCATCCAGATTCATTAGTTCAAAATCAGTAATCACTACTTTTTCTCAAGGATCTGATTAACCTCTTTGTGAGACATGGGAGAGCTCCAAGTCTTTATTGCAGAGGTGCCCAAACCATAATTTTGATGATGCGGCACAACTACATATTTTCTACAGTGGTTTGAGACCTCAAACAAGGATGATTCTTGACGCCTCAACTGGAGGTACTATAATGTCTAAGAGCCCAGAGGAAGCAATTACAATCACTGAATCCATAGCAGCCAATGATTATTAGAGTCACCATGATAGGTCTCCAATGCAAAGGAATGGTATAATGGAGCTAGATACTCAAAATGCAATTCCAATTAAGAATAAACTCTTGACTCAACAAATAGAGACCTTAACAAAACAGATAGGCCAACTTCCTCAACAATTTCAGCAAGGTGGATCACAGAAAACACACCAAGTTCATCAAGTTCAACAAATTCTAAGATGTGATTTCTGTGGTGGTGACAATCCGAATGGCCATTGTCCAGCACCTGGTGATTGCCAATAGGAAGAAAAGGATCATTATTTGCAAAATCAAACCAGACTCAACAGAACTTCCAAGGAAATTACCAAGGCTACAGAGGTGGTCCAGGTTCAAATCAACCTTATGTCTGGAGACAACAAAATAATAATGCATACACTAGTCCCACTAACTCTTCTTTTGTAGGTCCTACTAACAACTCTTATGCAGGTCCTTCAAATAGGGTTCACAACAACAATAAGCTCAGCCTGATAGAGTGTCAAAATGGACGATACTCTAACTCAGTTTATGCAAATGTCCATTACAAATCAAAAGAACATTAATGCTTCCATTAAACATCTTGAAGTTCAGGTTAAACAACTTGCAAAAGAACTGTTTGAGCATGAAGGTGGATCTTTTTCAGCAAACACACAAGTCAACCAAAGGAACAATGCAAGGTAATTACAACAAAGAGGGAGACTATGGTTGGTTTGAAGGATGATGGTGAGAAAAAGAAAAATGAAAGAGTTGTAGAAAAAAATGATGAAAAGGAAGGAGTTGAAAAAGAAAAAGAGAAAAATGATAAAGTGGTGAAGAGGAAGTGGAAGAGAAAGTGGTAAGTGAAGAAGAGAAGTAGAAATCAAAGAAACAAGCAACTAACAAAGGTAAAGTTGTACTAAACCCTCCACCAGTTCAGCATATGCCTTATCCACATGCTCCGTCAAAGAAAACTAAGGAAAGGTAGTACAAGTGTTTCTTATATATTTTCAAACAGCTGTAGCTTAACATTCCTTTTTTTGAAGCATTGGAGCATATGTCAACATATGCTAAATTCATGAAGGATTTGCTTACAAAGAAGAAATGATATATGGATGAGGAAACAATAGAGTTGGATGCAAGTTGTAATGTAATTATTCAAAAATCCATTCCACAGAAATCTATAGATCCTGGTAGTTCACTATTCCTGTGACTATTGGGAGATTATCAGTGGGAAAGGCACTTCTTTATTTAGGTGTAAGTATCAACCTCATACCTTTGTCCATGGTCAAGCGGTTAGGAGAAGTAGAAATTAGACCAATAGGATGGCTTTGCAGCTAGCTGACAGAACTATTAAGCATCCTTATGTCACTATTGAAGATGTATTGGTAAAAGTTGACAAATATTTCTTTCCAGCTGACTTTGTAGTGATGGATATGGATGAGGATAAGGAAGTTCCATTGATTCTTGGTAGACCTTTCATGAAGATTGCTAAGGTTTTGATTGATGTTGATGAAGGAAAAATCATTATTAGGGTGCAAGATGATGAAGTGCAATTTAATGTCCTTGAAGCCATGAAGCACCCTAAAGATAAAAGATAGTGTCTTAGAGTGGATGTCCTAGATGAGGTGATTTCTGACTCCATGAGGTTGATTCAAAGAAAAGATGGTTTAGAGAAAGTATTAATTGAAGCAATTAAGGACATGAGTGAATATGAAAAGATAAGGATAGTTTAGATGATCTTCAATAGCTAGATTCTTGCAAGGAAATTCCTTATCACCAATCTCTCTTTGAAGAATTGAAAAAAGAGAAGCAGAATGAGAATCAAAGTTGGATCTAAAAGCATTACCTCTACATTTGAAATATGTTTTTCTTGTAGGTGATTCACAGACACTAGTTCTCATTAATGCTGAAGAAGAAGAAAAGAAACTGGTGAAAATTTTGTAGGAGAACAAAGAAGCCATTGGTTGGACCTTATCAAACCTCGCAATGGAAGAATATTATAAACTTGTAGCTCATCCACAGAGACGTCTCAATCAAACCATGAAGGAAGTTGTCAGAAAGGAGGTAATCAAGCTATTGGAGGTTGGAATGATATATCCTATCTCAGATAGTCAATGGGTAAGCCCTGTACAGGTAGTTCCAAAGAAAGGTGGTATAATTGTTGTAAAGAATGATAAAAATGAACTTATTCCAACTAGTACTGTTATGGGCTGGAGAATGTATATTGATTACAGGAAGCTTAATAAAGCCACCAGAAAGGATCATTTTCCATTACCATTCATGGACCAGATGCTGTAAAGACTAGCAGGCCAACAATTCTACTGTTTTCTTGATGGGTACTCAAGATATAATCAAATCAATGTTAATCCTGAAGACCAAGAGAAGACAACGTTTACCTGTCCCTTCGGTGTTTTTGCTTACAGGAAGATGCCTTTCGGTCTTTGTATGCTCTTGCTACATTTCAACGATGTATGCTTTCTATTTTCTCTGATCTCGTTGAGAAGAGTATTGAAATATTTATGGATGATTTCTCTATCTTCGGCTCTTCTTTTGATTAAAGTCTTTCTAATCTTGACATTGTATTGAAGTAGTGTGTTGAAACAAATCTTATGTTCAATTGGGAGAAATGTCACTTTATGGTAATTGAAGGTATTGTATTGGGTCACAAGATCTCTGTTCATGGTATTGAAGTTGACAAAGTCAAGGTGGGCGTCATTTAAATATTGCCTTCACCAACAAATGTCAAAGGCATCAGAAGCTTTCTAGGACATTTTGGGTTTTACAAGTGTTTCATCAAGAATTTTTCTAAGTTTACCAAGCATTTGAGCAATCTCTTAAATAAAGAAGTGTCATTTCATTTTGATGAATTGTGTTTAAAAGCTTTTAATACTTTGAAACAAAAACTTATTTCTGCACCCATAATCATTGTTCCAAATTGGACACTTGATTTTGAAATAAGTAGGAACAGTTTTGGATCAAAGGAAAAATAAAATTTTCCATGTTATACATTATGCAAGCAAGGTCTTAAATGAAGCTCAAATTAATTATAAAATATCTGAGAAATAATTGCTTGTGGTAGTCTATGCTTTGAAAAAATTTAGATCTTATTTGGTATGATCTAAGGTTGTGGTTTTTATTGATCATGCTACTATAAAATACTTGCTGGTCATAGCTAATTCTAAACCAAGACTTATCTGTTGGATTCTACTTTTGCAGGAATTTTATTTAGAAATCAACGATAAAATTTGGATATGAATGCAGCTGGTGAACAAAGGAAGCTCCAGCTTCATGAATTGGAGGAGTTAAGGTTTCAAGCTAATGAGAATTCTAAGCTTTATAAGCAATGAGTTAAAGTTTATCATGATAAAAAGTTTTTGAAAAGGAATTTTCAACCTAGTCAACAGGTTTTGTTATTTAATTCTAGATTAAGATTATTTCTAGGTAAGCTGAAATCCAAGTGGTCTAGACCATTCATCATCAATAAAGTCATGCCACATGGAGCTATGATACTAGAAGATCCAACCACAAAGAGGACATGGACTGTAAATGGCAGCAGAATCAAACACTACTTGGGTGGTGATGTTGAAAGGCCCACCATTGTTGTCTAATTGCAGGAATTTTGAGCTACAACAAGGATTCTAGCTTAAAAGACGTTAAAGAAGAGCTTCTAGAAGGAAACCTAATAATTCTAAATAAATAAATAAATTATGTTATTTGAATTTTATGTCTCGTGCTTCTCATTCATATTTCTGAACTGTACTTATAAGTTTTATTGGAAAATTATGCTTATATGTTTCGATTTGTAGGTTGAGTATAGTTTTAATATGTCTATAGTTAGTATGAAACCGTGTTTTAAATATTATAGTATTTATGTAATGTTTTTTCTTTTAATATGTTTGTAATTTTGTATTTGTATGTTGATATGAAAAATGGGTTTTAGTGAAACTTATCAGTTGTAATGTTGAGTTTTGAGTGTTTAATTTTAACATAAGTGGAAACATTAAAGACGAGATTTAGGAGGAAGAGTGTGAAAATTTTATACTAAAAACAATAATAATTAAACTCGCCTGGGCGAGTGGGCATCAGAACTGAAAATAAAAATAGGGGTGAAATCTGATAGGTGTTAAATCAGATTTCACCCCATTTCAAAAACCATTCTTCTTCCTTTCATCTGAGAACCACACCATCCTTCTTCCAAAACTCGCCCAAGCCAACATCTATTGAAGAAATTCATCTTCTCTCACATCTCCATCAATTTTCTTGCAATTTTAATTTTGTTGTTTTTTGTTGTTGTTTTTCAATGAGGTTCAATAAAGTGATTGTATAAAAATGATTGATCAAATCTGCTCAAGTTTGTGATTGTTCTGTGTTGTTCCAACCCCTAATACTGCTCTCTATATGTTTGCATATCATGCTTGTACACTATCCTTCATTTGTACATGCTTTTTCATGTGCACACCAACTGTTTGAGGAAATGTCACAATGACCAATTCATGTTTTATTTTTAATTTTGAATGAATGCTAATCCCTAAACATGTTTAGGCATTTTGTTAAGTGTAAAGCCAACTTAGTTCGTTTGGAATAGACTTGTTTGCATGCTAAGATTGGGAATTAATGTTGAATTATCAAATTTTCTTGGCTCTAAACGCATGAGTTGTTCTTTGAAAGCTTAAATTGTTTGAACTAAATTGAGATAGCTTGGGTTAGTTGAGTTGTTGTATTAGAGTAGGTACATTACACACAAATTGTTTGTTGAATGTTGAATTTTTATTTTTCAGAATGATGCACATTGAACTGTTGATTTTGGTGATGTATTTTAAGTTGAACAATAAATGAAAAACACATGAAAATTGACTTACTCGTTGCTATGATTGGGAAAATTGAAAGTAAAGTGTATTGGTGTTTAGTGAAAAATGATATTCAGACTAATTTCAGATTGGATTTGAGTTTTTTGCAGATGGCTCCAAAGAAACTTACAACTAAGAGGGCTAGGAAAACTACTACGGGAAAAGGATGTAGCACATCTCCACCTACAGACTTTGTTTTTTATTAACGTATATTTTGTAGTGAGAAGCACCAACACCATTTTGAATTGATCAAAGATTGGTCCTTCCTCAAGGAAATAAGAGTCCAATTAGCAGAAGGCAAATATCCTGAGTTCATAAAGAGCTAACTAGGAGGAACTGGAGACAACTTGCAGAACCAATGCAAAAATATGACCCTGATGCTTGGCCTACTGAGGAGGGAGTTTTTAATAAGTACACAACAAAATTAGGTTTTATTGTGTATCTTGGCTTATAGGAAGTTAATTTTTTGATTAATTGGTGACATGCAATATATATATATATATATATATATAAACAATTATATTGTTGGGGTAGAAGTAATAGAGGTGTGAAAACTCATTGAAAAGACAATGAACAAGAGTAATACTTATAAAAGAAAGTAAAAAGATGCCTGGAGAGTGGCAGAGGAGTTGAGAAGGTTAGAATATAAATGCGATTATTCAATTTTTAGGGAATCCATTGATCTTGGAAAAAGGGACAACAATGTGAATATACTTCCAGGAGAGACAAGTTTTTAGGTTTTGATGAAGAGGCAATAGGTCAGTTGCTTTGCTTTCCAGGCTGTGACTTTTCACGTAACATGGCATGGAAGCGGGTACAGATTATGCGACAAATATGACCACTCTTACTCAAATCTGGATGACCTTTCTCTTTAGTAATATCCTTCCAAGTGATCATAACTCTAATCTGACTTTACCAAAATGTCAACTAGTCTACAGTTCCATAGAGGAGATCAGTGTTCATGTGAGCTAGTTGATTTCATACGCCCTTCGTCAATTTGTAATTACAGAACCTCATAGGCACCCACTGGACCCAAAAAAATCAAACAAATCACTGGGATTTCCAGCCTTAATAATAGGTCTTTGCAAGTTCTATGAAGTGTCGGTCATACCTTCCAAACCCATCCGACCTTCCATCAACAAATCTTTTATTAAAAATATTGCATACCAAGACATGTGCAGCAACAAGAGAAGATTCAACAGCCTCAGCCAACAACAAATGCTCCACCACCACCACAGCAGCAGCCATCATTGGAGTCCATCTCAACACACCTCCAGAGGATGGAACTCTAGATGCACATATGCATGCGTCATGTGGCTGAAAAAAAGGCCACCAATGACAAGGGCCAAATGCAATTGAATGATAACGTTTAAACTATACACTGCACCAGCAGTGCCAGGATCCTAATCCCTATCCTTGGCCTACCCCAGAACAATTTCGAACTATTGTTGTATGTCTTAGAGACAGCCTTATTTTTCAGGAGGAGGCAAGTCCTGCGGCTGCGGATGACCAAGCTGCTCATGACCAAGGAGGAGGAAAAACAAATGAGGATGAAGTCATGGCAAATCCTATGGATTATCTCATTTGAGGAGATTAAGCTCCTCAACCATGATCTTCAAAAATTTATGACATAGTCTTTATGATTCTTTACCGCTTTATAATTTAAACTCCAGTATTTTATTTCCTTATTTACTATTTCGGATTTTATATATATATATATATATAACTCTTTTTGGGACTTAAAGAGAAGAATTTTCTTGGACATAACATGTTTTGAAAAGAATCAACAGATATTGTTTTTGAGACTTGCTTTTAAATTAGATTACAACACAACAAAATGATTTTTGGAAACTTTGAGAATGAGAAACAATGAACGGCTTTCCCAAATACCAAAAGAAGTTAGATGTTTTTTCATGGACTTAATAAAGAAAAGCTTTTGAAACACTGGTTTGATTTGAACATGGAAGCAGGCCTTAAGCTTTAGTGACTGTGTGCAACCACAAAATTTACTTTGAGAGTCCTCACTGATATGTTCTATAATTGATTTTGCATGAATTTCTAATTGTCATAACATATGATGCATGGATATGATTTAGGCATTCTTTTATTCTTGTATATTTTAAGCCACTGGCCAAAAAACTATCCCAATTTATATTGTTTTACCATTTGCAAGCCTTTTGAGCCAAACACTTGATATTTTGTTGGAACACTAACCTAGGATAAGAGTTTCCTACCTTACCTTAGGTTAGGAGAGCAAAGGTGTTTTGTTGGGAACTTCTATCATTTGGTGGCTATTGTGATGTAAATACTTTGTTTTTAAATGTGGCTATTCATGTGAATTAAAATTTTTATAGAAAAGAAAATAAAGAAAAGTAAAAGAAAAAAAAAGAAAAGGGAAAGGGAAACAAGTTCTTTGTGAATAATAAATGTATGAATTATGTACATTATATTCTAAACTGTACAGAGTTGTTGTAAAATCTATAAGTTGGTTGATCGGGATGTTGGTATAGGAAATAATTGATAACTTGATAGAAAAGGGAAGAGATAGGAAGTGATAAAAACTTATTATGTTTGCTCTCATATTCTCAAGGTTATTTCGAATATCTAGAAAAACCAAGATTTCTTTCAAGCCAGGTCCAACCCTAAAAGTCCTAATGATCCATGATAATTATGTACTTTATCTTCGATTTGATGGGATATGAACTGCAAAATTTATCTCTGACATATCAGTGATGGAATTGAGATGAAACACTTGCCTGTGTGAGAATTAAACACCTATGAGAGGTTTTATTCTATTTGAATGAAATAGGTGTTTTCTCTAATGTTCTTTAGACACAAAATGTGAATTGATCTTTAATCTCATTTAGTTCGGTAAATTTCATCTTTTGTGTTTTCATTTCTCATTGTTGATTATTTGAAAATGTTGTTCTGATCACTTTGGAGGTTAATTCTTTACAAATCATGTTCGTAGTTTTATTTCTATACTTTGCTTGAGGACAAGCAAGATTATAGGTTGCGGGGAGTTGATAAGTGTCATATTTTAGTTATTTTCGGGATTATAATGCTAGCTCTTATTTTTTTTATTTCAGTAGTATGCTTATAAACTTCCATTAATTCTAGTTGTTTTATATTTTGTACATTTATAAATGTTGTTTAAATTTGGAAGATTCATCCATGCAATTCTGATGTTTCGATAGGTATTTGTTGGATCTAAAAACCAAGCTAAGATGAAGGGCAAAATGGTCATTTTTATAGAATTCCATAGTGCAATTCGCCCAGGCTAGCAATCAGCTCGCCTGGGCTAATGAGATTACTTCTTCCTGAAGTAACCAACTCACCTGGGCAAGTGACCTTACTTCAGCCAAAAGTAACCAACTCGCCTGGGCGAGTTGGTCTGCCACCTTTTGGACCCTTTTCCTTATAAATCCATGTAAATGAGAGGCAAGAAGAAACCAGCAACCAAAGAACGAAAGAAACCTCGTAGGAAAACGCAGAAAGAGGAGAGAGAAGAGAGAAAAGGATAGTTGATCTCGTAGAGAGGTGACATGGATCGTGATTACCGATGTCGTATTGCTTCAAAACAATTAGACTACACTAATTCTGTAGCACAAGATTAACCTAGGTCGACTCAGAGACACTATCAATATGGTTCCAACTTCAATTCACTAATAAACAGTTGGGGGTTTTTGTCAAACAGTTTGCATGCATATAATAATAATTGCAGAATTGCAGAAAAACGTATAAACTAGTGCGAATTGATAAGAGATAATGTAAAATAGAATAAAGAGCATCAATCCAATTCACCAAACCAAGCAATGGTAATTATCATAGTTCTCATATAATGATTCTATAATGAAAATCCATTCAATTTCATTAGAAGTAGTTCAATCGAAGGAACTCATAAATTAATTGAAATCACAACCTAATTGAAATATCATTCAACTAATCTTGATTAAAATTCGAAATTAGGAAATGAATCTATAACCTAATCCATTTTCAATCCTAAACACATTCATAATCATGAATAGATGATTGAAGAAGAAAGTGAATTCACACAGAATTTGAAATACTAAACCAGAACTCAAATTCCTTTTTGCTTGGATTGGATCCTTGGATTGATTGGTCGTTTAGCCTTCCATGATCATCATCAATGGAAGACCTAGGAAATCAGTGCAAGAGCAATGAAGAACAGAAACGAAAATGAAGAAGAAAATGAAGAACAATGCAGAACAATTGAGAGAAAAGGTTTTAATTCTGAAAATTTCTAAAGTGTAATGTAAAATCTCTTTTTGCTAACATGTAAAGTGTTTTTTTTCACTAACTAATTGCACTAGCATATAGTGGCTAAGTTAGAAGGAAAGAATGGACCATGAGCAGGCCCATCTAAACTTATTAATTATGCTAATTACACCACTAAAAACGCAACTCACAACCCAAAATCCAAGTGCAGTGGTTCTGACTTCCAAGCCTAAAATGGCCCTCCAAATGGTAGAATTGGCCTCGGCTTATCTCTGACAAACTTGTATATATTTTCCTTATCTTTCCAAGGACTACTCATATGCTCCATTCAGAGTTCTGTAGAGCTCTGTAGGTCCTACACAAGAAAGATAGGTTAAGTGAGCATAAAATCCGAAAATAAGCAACAATTAGCAATTAAGTCCACTTGCTTGCCCAAGACAAAAACTGAATTAGAATGAGAAAATAAAAGTCCAAGAGAATTCAAGTAAGCTAAAAAGAATAGAAAAGTATTTAACTAAAAACGCCCAATGAAAATACCACACACTTAAACATTTGCACTCCTGGGTAAAACTAAAAGAAAAATTCAAACTAAAGTAAACCAAAAACTAAAAGAAAGGTATGAACAAGGCACGCACATTTTTCAGTGGATCCTAACAATGCACAAAAGTGAGAAAGATGAAAGATGGAAGAATGATATCAAGGTAATAAACAATCCATGAAAACATGATCACAAAGTGCAAAGTGAAAAAGTAGTCAAGTTAAAATTAAGAATGCACCAAGGTGATAGAAATTTCTCAAAGAAAAACACTCAACCTCATCTAATGTGTATGGGTTTGTGTTTACACTCAAACACCACATGTAACTAGCACATCCAAATATTGACAAGACTCTAATTCATTCAACTTGAAATACACATTCTTCAAAAGATCAAAAGGACTTTATTGGCTTATAAAGTATGACTTAGGTAAAGGGTGGATAAGAAAAAGATATTTAGGATAAAACTAAGAGAAAAGAGGGGCAATGGGGAGTAAACCAACAAGCAAAAAGAAGGGTAGAAACAAAGAATTTACAAGGATGAAAATGAATCACAACAACTTTTATTGCATTTTTTTTCTTTTCTTTGCTTGTACTTCTTTTTCTTTGTTTACACATTTTTTCTTTAAACTTTTGCTTCTTAAACTCTTTCTATTCTTTTCTTTTCTCATTTTTTACTTCCAAATCAAAACAAAATAAAAATACCCCACACTTGCTTGAAACCCACTCCCAAAACAATTCCAAAGCCCCTTTTCTCCCTAAAGCTAGGATAACATGGTTTTCCATTTTTTAGTTTTCAATGAGCTATACAAGAAAGAAAAGGTTAAAGGCTCAAAAAGGGTGACAAAGGATATCAACGCAAAGATAGGTTTATTTGTCTAGTGGCTAAAAGAAAGAAGGCCTAAATCATCTCAATCAAAGCATGTGCAATAAGGAATGTCAAAAGAGGTAAGTCAAAACATAGAGTAATCTAGCACAAAGGTGAAATCACACATGAAAGAACATATCCACAAAGGCCCAAAAACTCACAAGGCATAATTCTATCACACATGGTCCATCTTAAATTCTATTTCTCAAGCCTACTTATTACTTCAACAATTGCAACAATGATTCACATCAAGCATGAAACCTCTCAATCCAACCAAAATTTGTACATTTCTCAAAATTTATACAAGTTAGAAATCCTATGCAAAACATGAAAAAGTGCCTAAATTCTATTTTTTTTATGTAAAAACAGAAAAACAACAAATACTGGAACACAATAACAGAAACAACAACAAAAACAGACATAATAGTAAACAACAAACAGAAATGTAAACAGACAGAAAATAGCATACAGACTCAAAAACTAAAACAAACAAACAAAAAATAGAAAACAAAAAAAAATACAGACAGCTAAACCAGAAACAGAATATAAAAACAGATACAAAAAACATATAGAAATAGTAAACAAAAAACAGAAATCAGAAACTAAAACAGAAAATAGATTTTGTAATCCTTCACCCCACACTTGAAATGCACATTGTCCTCAATGTAAGCATACAAAGAAATGCAAACAAAGAGACAACAAATAAAATAAGGGAAAATAAAACTCCCCAAATGTCATTCACGACACAACGTCACACAAAATAGGCAAGACCAAAGAGATGTCCGCCACAAGCTCCTCCTCCACTTGAGGAATCTCATGAAATACTTTGAGTTGGTGACCATTAACCTTGAAGACTTTGCCGGTAACTTCATTTTTAATTTCAACTGCACCATGGGGAAAAACATTAGTAATAACGAAAGGTCCATCCTATCTAGATCGAAGTTTACCGGAAATAAGCTTAAGGCGAGAGTTAAACAAGAGCACTTTTTGGCAACTATGGAACTCCTTCCAAAGAATCCTAGAGTCATGAAATCTCTTCACTTTCTCCTTGTAAATCTTGGAGTTCTCATAGGCTTCTAAGCGGATCTCTTCGCGGATCTCTTCAAGTTCTTGCAACTGAAGCTTCCTTTCCATACCCGCTTCATCAAATGCCATGTTACAACTCTTCACCGCCCAATATGCATGGTGCTCAATTAGAAACAGGAAATGGACCCATAAAATCAATACCTCACACATCAAAAATCTCACAAAAAATAATGGGTTGCTGGGGCATCTGATGCCTATGTGTAATTGTTCATCCTGCTCTCTGACACTGCTCATAAGTGATGGTAAAATGATGAGCATCTCTAAACAAGGTGGGCCAAAAGAACCCACAGTCTAATACCCTTCTAGCGGTTCACTAAGGACCAAAATGACCTCCGGTAGGTGTGTCATGACAAAACTGAAGAATAGACTGAATTTCATGATCTGGCACACACCTTCAGATCACTTGGTCACTACCAAACCTCCACAAATAAGGATCACCCCACACATAATATTTAGCATCACTTTTAATTTTATCTATTTGGGACCTAGATGCATGAAGTGGGACAACAGATGCAACAATGAAATTCACAATATCAACAAACCAAGGTGTGACATGTGATGAATGCAAATGCATCAAATGCTCATCAGGGAAATTATCACGAATAGGAAAGGACTCAAGAGGTCCCTCAATCCTACTCAAATGATCAGCAACCAAGTTTTTTGCACCACTTTTATCGTTAATCTCAATGTCAAACTTCTGAAGAAGAAGTATCCACCTGATCAATCTAGGTTTAGCATCAGGCTTCTTCAACAGGTACTTCAAAGCTGCATGGCCAGTAAAGACAGTGATATGGGAGCAAAGCAAATAAGATTTGAATTTATCTAAAGCAAAAACAATAACCAAAAGCTCCTTCTCAGTGGTGGTGTAGTTAACTTGGGCTGCATCCAAAGTGCGTGAAGCATAAGCAATGACATGGCAGAGTTTATCAACTTTCTGTGACAACACAGGCCCAAGTGCATAATTAGAGGCATCACACATGAGCTCAAAGGGAAGCTCCCAATCTGGTGGCTGCATGGGAGAGGTAGTAAGCTTCTTCCTCAATCCCTCAAATGCCTCTTTGCAAGGCTGGTCAAACATAAAGTCTACATCCTTTTGGAGAAGCTTGGAGAATGGCAATGCAATCTTACTAAAATCCTGAATGAACCTCCTATAAAAACCCGCATGTCCAAGAAAAGAACGCACTTCCTGCACAGAAGCAGGGTAAGGTAAAGAAGTAATGACATCTATCTTGGCCTTATCGACCTCAAGACCTCTACTAGAGACCAAATGCCCTAAGACTATACCCTCATGCACCATAAAATGGCATTTCTCAAAGTTAAGAAAAAGGTTAGTCCCAATACATCGGTCAAGTACTCTAGAGAGACTATCCAAACATGCATCAAAAAAGGAACCATAAACAGTGAAATCATCCATAAACACCTCCATGCAACTCTCTAATAAACAGAAAAGATCCTCACCATGAACCTTTGGAAGGTGCCAGGTGCATTGCATAGGCCAAAAGGCATCCGGGTGTAGGCAAATGTACCAAATGGACAGGTGAATGTGGTCTTGTGTTGATCCTCTGGTGTAATATGAATTTGCATGTAACCGAAAAAACCATCAAGGAAACAGTAATGTGATTTACCTGCCAACCTCTCTAGAACTTGATCAATGAAGGGGAGAGGAAAATGGTCCTTGCGAGTGGCCTGGTTGAGTCTCCTGTAATCAATGCAAACTCGCCAACTGTTGGGCACTCTAGTTGGAATCAACTCATTATCCTGGTTCTTCACAACTGTGATACCCAACTTCTTAGGGACCACTTGGAAAGGTGAAACCCAAGTGCTATCTGAGATGGGATAGATGATCCCTGCAGCTAGTAACTTCATTACTTCCTTCTTCACTACATCAAGAATAATGGGATTCTGTAACACCCCCGTAGGCCTCCGGTGTGTTATCATTATTAATATCAGATTAGCGTTTCATTAACATAAATATTATTCAACGGAAGCAAAGAATCATTTTTCTTGATTCATTATGAATGGATTCCCATATCTCAGACACACAAATATAAGGCACATAACGTAAGCCCCTGCTGATCCAGTTTCTCATAAAAATACATAGACAGAGCAGATACATACCCAATATAGTCAGGAGGAAGTTCATCTTATATTATATCATAATAGTTCTGTACATTCATATACATCATAGATTTCACCACATCAGGGTGATAGAAAGGAATAGTTGCCCTCATCGAGGGAATACAGAACTATACAACCTCTAACAGGATACAAAACATAACAAAACACAAAAAAATGAGCCTTCAAGCTCCTTCTGCTACTCTCAGCCAAGCAGAAATGACTCTACTCGGGCCTCCTGCCCTGAGACTGCTCTCTTCTATCTGAAGAGTCACCTGAAATCACAAATCCCCACACGGGGTGAGATACACATCTCAGTAAGCTCAGGGTCCTTGGGAAATCATTCCCACCCTGGCCCACAATTCACAACACAACATCAGATAAGCATACACATCAAGTCAATTTCACATCCATGGCAGAGTTCCACTCAATGCCCACGAGTCAAGCAGAGTTCCACTCAATGCTTTCAACATATGGTAGAGTTACACTCAATGCCCTCAACATATGGTAGTGTTACACTCAATGCCCTCAACATATGGCAGCACAGCCAAGTACAAATATACAGAATCATATCAGTATGCAACAACCAATGCATGCATTATGAATATGACCATCACTCCCCAGGAATGTGGTGTGCAACCAAAAGGGAATAAATCCCCAGGGACTCAGAACTTACCTGGTAAGGTATCAGTCTGCAGTTCCTTCCCTGGTTTGTGGCTCCCGCCACCAACAGTCACAGTATCACACCCTATTCAAGGGACATTCCAATATCAAAACCAGTCCACAGATTTTTATACACAGAACATAGTATATACAGAATTCCCCTATCCTAGGGTTCAATCATTTCAGCCCAGCGCACACTAGGCCATCACAGACAGAAACATGATTCACTAAGGCTGAGTATCAAGCATTTGAGTCATTCCAGACTCAATGTACCGCCTCTACTTCAAATCTCACTAGAACGGTCTGAGTTTCACTCAAAGTCCCGTTCAATTAGCCTCTCAGGCTCAACATAGTCATAAGCTAGGCTCTAGCATGTCAATTTACCATCACAAGTGACTATCACCCAGTCACACATGCATTCACAGAGCCAAAATTCCAAAGTTCACCAATTCATAAACTGAAAGCTAATCCTTCATCACTAGGCAGTTCTAAACAAGATTCTCTACAGAATCCTGGGCTAATTCTAGCCCCAGACTAATATAATCTACCAAATCCCGAGAAACTCCATAAACAAAATCAACCATAGAAACTTGAGTTTCTTACCTCAATGGCGATCCAGAAGGCTGAAGGACAGCTTTCCCAAGCTCCGGTGTCCTTTCCAAGCCACAGTTCTCCGCCACACTCAAGTTTCAGATGTTTCTCTGAGGTAAAGGATTTTGCTCAATCCAAATGAAAGGATGAAGGATTTAAGTTTTCTGATCGGTTAAAACTAGTTTCTAGGTCACAGGAAGGTGTTTAGGCTAGCAAATAAGGTTCTAGGAAGCTTGGTTCATGCATTAATGGAGGCTGGGGCAAAAGGGATGAAGAAGAAGGAGTTCTTCTTCTCAAAAACGCGACTGCCCTCTGATATATTGCCTGCCCGAGCTCTGGCGCGATCCGCGCCAGCTCCGGCGCTAACCGCGCCAACATGGCGGTTTATGTGGCGCTACCAGCGCCACTCCCACGCCCCCAGTGTCGACTTCCAGAACCTGTGGCGCCACTCGCGCCACACTGGCACCACTCGCACCACACTGGCGCCATCCGCGCCACACCTTCCTTGACCTATGGCGCCATCGGCGCCACAATTGGCGCTGGCCGCGTGGAATTCCAGTGAAATCTGGTTTTCCAGACCACTACCCGCGCCATCCGCGCCACCTATGGCGCTATCCGCGCGGTTTGGAAAACTTCTGACGCCCTTCGCGTGACTTTGGCGCCCTGAGTGTCAAGTTCTAGAGACTCTGGCGCCATCAGCGCCAGCCCTGGCGCTATCAGCGCCTCACCCTTAACAGGGTTTTCTACTTAAGGACCCCTGGCGCTACCAGCGCGGGGTCTGGCGCCATACGCGCCACACTGAGGGTTATCACAGATTCAGTCTCCTCTGTGGCTGCCTCACCGGCCTAGAATCATCCTCTAATAGTATTCGATGCATACAAATGGAAGGATTGATTCTAGGGAGGTCAGCAAGTGTCTATCCAATGGCCTTCTTGTGGCTTCTCAAAACATGCAGCAACTTCTCTTCATGCTCAAGTGATAGGCTTCTAGATATAATGACTAGAAGCTTCTGAGCATCATCTAAATATGCATATTTGAGGTGCTCAGGTAGTGACTTCAGCTCCAAGGAAGGTGGCTGAATGGTGGAAGGCAAGGAAAGGTTAGTGGCTGAAAGAAAAGAGATAAGAAAATCAGCATTTGTACCTACAACACAATCAGAATCAAGTGTGGAGAAATCTCTGCACAATTACTACAGACAACAGTAGAATCATCACAAGTACAACCAAGATCAAAATCAGAAAATTAGAAAAAAGTAAATCAGAAATATCTACACTATCTACTGCAACATCAATGATATCAACAAGAAAAACATAATGCCCCTCTACAGGATGTCTCATGGCATCAAAAAGGTTAAATTGGACAATGTCATCACCAAACTCCATTGAAAGAGTTCTGGCATACACATAAATTTTGATCCTTGCTGTCATTAAGAATGGTCTCCCTAGGATCAATGTGGAACAATGGCTGGAAGACTCATTCTCCATATCCAAAATGTAAAATTCTACTGGAAAGATCAAATTATTGACTCTGACCAGCACATCTTCAATAAGTCCAAGTGGAAGCGCAACACTTATGTTGGCTAAGTGAATGACCACACCAATGGGTTTCAAATCACCAAGATGTAACGATCTGTAAACCGATGTGGGCATGACATTAATGGAAGCTCCGAGGTCACACATGGCATCTGCAAAGGTACAATCTCCAATGGTGCAAGGGACAGTGAAAGTGTCATGATCCTTGCACTTTTGTGGCAAGGTGGATAGTGGAATGACATCAACAGTTTTTCCCTGTATAAGTGCAGAAACGTTTCTGCCCATCTTCACTTGCTCGTTTCCCTTTAGCTTCCTCTTGTGGGTGCACAGATCCTTCAAGAACTTCGCATATTTTTGAATCTGTTTGATGGCATCCAAGAGGGAAATGTTGAGTTCCACCTTCCTGAAAGTCTTAAGTAGATCAGAATCAAACTCCACTTTCTTTGCAGAAATGGATCTAGAAGGAAAAGGTATGGGAATTTGTTTTGGTGCAAAATCTATTTTGGCACCATCATCAATTTTTTTATCAGCGCCAACCTCTGGAAGCTCTGTACCACTCCTCAAAGTAATAGCAATGACATTCTTCGAATTGATTACTGGTTGTGCTGGAATGTTGCCAGAACCATGTTGTTGCATCTGGTTGACAGTTATAGCTAACTGTCCAATTTGAGTCTGCAGATCTTGGATGGTGGCATTGACATTTTGTTGAAAATAGATGTTGCTAGTTGCCATTTGCTTCATCAAATCCTCCAAGGAAGGTCCAAAACTAGTCTACACAGGTTGTGCAGGTGTAGGTGCAGGTTGCTGGAATTGTGGTTGTTGTCTGAATGGGGGAGGTTGGTGTTTGTTGGTGGAAGGTGGATATTGCCGCTGCTGAGGTTTGAATGGTTGTTGTTCTTATGTCTGCTGCTAGTTTTGTGGACCAGGACCATACCTCAAATTTGGATGATCTCTCCAACCAGGATTATAAGTGTTAGAGTAAAAAATTATATTGTTGTTGAGGTCTAAATTGTTGTCCAGGTTATATGGCAGAAACTTCAGTAGCTTGTTCTGTTTCTTGGAGAGTGGGACAGGAATTCATTGGATGATCAGGTGTACAACAGATACCACACAACCTTGGTTGATTGACTGCCATCGCATTCTGTTGTTAACCAATAGCAAGTTGTCTCACAAGGGATGTCAACTCTATCAGTTTATTCTCCAACCTCTAGTTATCAGCAACCATGGAAATAGAAACTTCATTTGCAGCCTTGCTTGTTGCAGCACCTCTAGTACCAAATTGTTGATAATTGGTAGCCATGTTCGAAATCAACTGCCTTGCAGTAAGAGGAGTCTTGTCCATCAAAGCGCCTCCACTGGCTGCAGACATTCCATCACATGGCATCAGAGCTACATCATTACATCGTGTGGTATCTAGAGCCTAATCCTTGTGGAATTCTTCTTCAAGTTTAGTTTTAAAAGTTCTTCAAAGGTAAAAAACTGCACCAAATCCAAAAATGAAAATTTCATTTCTATTCCTTGTTTCTTGTTGTTTTCATTTGATTCTTGGTGGTGTGGGCTTGTTGTGTGTTCCACCACATAACTTTGGTGTTTCCTTTAAGTTTCATGTGATTTCTTGTGTTCATGTTCTTCATGTTCTTCATCTTCTTCATGTGTTCTTGATATTTTTCTAAATTTCTTGTCTTGATTCTTGTCAAATTTTTGTTTGTAGTGTTTTTGTGTTGTGTTGTATGACCACTTGTTTTGATTCTACTCTCATGTCTAAACTGAATTGAGTTGTTAGAAACAAATTTTACAATTGTTATACATTGTTTTTAGTGATTCATTGAATGTCCTTTAGAAATTTTGAACTTGTGCAAAAAGAAAAACAAAAGCTTACAAAATTTGTGAAAGAAACAATCAAAAGCAAAAAAGAAAATACATCAAGTGGTAAAAAGTGAAAGAAAAACAGAATTTAGAAGCAAATCAAAGTCACAAAAGCTACAAGTTTAAATTTCCTTTGAACCACAAATTACATGAACTTGTATGACATGCAAATGTCATGAAATTTGGCTTCTAGCAATTGAATTTACTTGGCATATCCTACTTGTGTAATTTGGTACAGCCATGGTATTCCTTGAGTTCTCTCATAAATTCCATTTGAGTTGTGCTTTTCTACAAAAAAAAAATTCTTTTGTTGCTTGTTTCTTAAATTTCCAAGGTTTTGTCTTAGAGTTTTCTTGTTCTTTGGACTCTTGAGTCTAGCCTAGAATCATTTCCTATTTCACTATAGTAAAGAAGCTTGATTTGATTAGAAGTTTTGCTTAAGAACTATAGAGAAAAAGGAAAGAGAGAAAATTATAGAAAAAACCTAGAAAGAGTGCAAACACGAGTGAGAGTGGTAAACACTTAGAGAGGGGTGAGAATTTTCTTATATACTTTTGTTTTTGCTAACCATTTCTTTTGAAGGATGAGCTTAATAGGAGATGAGGCTTTGTCACCTAGAGACACTAGGTTGATAGAAGCCATGGCAAAACAAATAAAAAACTTCCAAACTAAAATGGATGCAACATTTGAGGAGTTTAAAAAGAAGACTCAAAGAAGGGGTAGTCCAAATGGTAGTGTGGATAGAAAGGCTCTTGGAAATAGGAGGGTGAGTGACTATGTTTATTCTCATAAAGGAAATTGTGATGATAAGAGTGAGAGGAAGAAGAGGAGAGAAAATAATGTTAAAAGAGAAGTCCACAAAGTTCAAAGAGTTGAACAACAACTAAAAAGGAGAAAAGATTCCTTTTCTAAGACCAATGAGGCTGCAACTTCTTGTTGGAAGAACAAGCCTAAAAGGGAGGTTTCTCATGTGAAAAATAAGGAAGAAAAGGTGGAGAGCTCAAGCAAAAAAATTAAGGATCCTAGTCCAACAAGATCAAGCAATATCAAGTGTTTAGAGTGCCTTGGTAAAGGTCACATTACTTCTCAATGTCCTAACAAGAGAACCATGATTTTGCTTGAGGAGGGAGACATAAAGAGTGAGTCTTCAAGTGACTCAACAAGTTCTTCAAGTGAAATGAAAGAAGAACTAACATTAGTTGAGACCAAAGAGGGTGATGATCTCTTGATGGTAAAGAGAATGCAAGAGCTGAAAAAATAATGCACTTGAAAAAAATACTGCACCCACAAAAGAGAAAGAGATTGATAGGAAAAAAATTCATGAGATTAAAAAGAGTTTGTTCTTGAGTGAAAAGGAAATCAAGAAAGTGTTATTAGCTAAACAACTTCTTTATTATATGATTCCTAACTCTCTTTGTTTACATGTTGAAAAGGAAGGAGAAAAATTGTCCAAAGCTATACAACCTCTTTTGGATAAAGTTGCTTTCAAACCATGGAAGGTTAAGTTGTATCATGCACTTATTTTTGCATTGCCTAATTTGCATGCTTCTTTTGAATTGGAATGTGATGCATCTAATGTAGGCATTAGGGGGGTTTTAATTCAAAATAAACATCTTATTGCTTATTTTAGTGAGAAATTGAAGGGTGCATGTTTAAACTATTCCATTTATGATAAAGAGCTGTATGCACTAGTTAGGGTTTTGTAAACTTAGAAGTGTTCACTTAGAAGTTTTTTGACTTAGAAGTGTTTTGAGCTTTTCACATGCCTTGAAGAATGAAATCCAAATCCAAGTGTATGAGAAGATAATCTGTTGTTCCTTGCATTTGCATACATATAATCATTTATATGCTTAAGTGTTTTTATCAAAGAATCAAAGTTATTTTGAAAAAGATCTAAATGGGTAAAAGCTTTTGGAAATATGTTATTTCACTGTGATAATCGATTACCCATAAAGATTAATCGATTATTTTGTTCATGTCTAAAAATGGAAAAGCTTTGATAAAAAGTTTAATCTATTACATCACAGATTAATCGATTATATGGCTTGTGTTTACAACTGAAAAAGTTGTAATGTACATATTAATCGATTACGCATTTCTTGTAATCGATTACATAGTGTAACTCAAATATAATACATTTCTGCTTTAATCGATTACCATTTATTGTAATCGATTACACAAGCTGTCTTGAAAATCATGTTTTCACTAAAGTAATCGATTACATAGGCTATCTGAAAAAGTATGCTTTGTTGCCTTAATCGATTACCATCATTTGTAATCGACTACATAGGCTATTTCTGAAATAGCACTTTTTTGACTTATTCGATTACAGCTCAGTTTAATCGATTATTTTGCTTGTTATTGAAACCCAAAATGTGCCTTGAACACTTTAATCGATTAAGTGATAATTTAATCAATTACATATGCGTTTTAATCGATTATTGAGCGTGTGTAATCCGATTATTGGTTGTTACACAGTTCTGTTATAAATAGAAGGAAGGCTTGGAACACTTCGTATTTTCTGAGCATACACAATCTTTCTAAGAGTTTGAAAGTGACTTTCTGAGTATAATAACTTCTTGTCCCACTGTTTAATCATCATGAGCTATTGAACGATTTTTGGGCAAGAAACTTCAAGAGTTTAATGGATAGCATGTTCTGAAATTATGTTTTCTGCTATTCAACCTCAATTGGTAATTCATATGCATTCATATCCATTGGATCATCAGGTTATTTCTCTCCATTATCTTTGTTTGTAATTTCATTTTTGTAATTTCTCTTATTTGATACACTTGAAGCTTTGGCTAGAGTAGTGTTCTCTAGGAAATAACAGAGTAGTGCTCTCTGGTTATTATTCCTTAAAAGTCTAATAGGGTTTTGGATTTATATTCTTTATCTAGTATTGATAAAGAGAGGTTGTTGTAAAGCTTGTAAGAACAGAAATTTATTATAGTGGAACTCTAATCTAGTGTTGATTAGAAGAAACTGGATGTAGCTTCTGTTGTGAAGTGAACCAGTATAAATTGCTTGTGTTGGTTTTCTTTATCTCTATTTCTACAAGTCATCTTATTCATTTGATCTTGTTTTCATTATCCTTACCCAACAAGTTCTATTTTGAGTTATTAGTTTCTTAAACTGAGTAAATTGATTGAATAAAAGCATTCTTGGTGTTAAAAGTGATAAAGATCCTTTAACTCTGATTTGATAAATAATTTTAAAAGACTAAGTTTAAACCAATTCACCCCCCTCTTGGTTATTGTGGGTATTCTTATTGTTTTCAATTGGTATCAAGAGCAGGTTCTTGAGTGTTATTCAAGATCACTATTTCTCTTTAAAAAGAAAATGAATACCACACAAATCACCTTCAAGGAGGGTGCCTCCCTCAATCATCCTCCGATGTTTGAAAAAGAGCATTTCAACTTTTGGAAAACTAGAATGAAAATCTTTATTCAATCAAATGACCCAGGAGCTTGGAATGCAATAGAAAAAGGTCCTATTGTTCTTATAAAAACTGTTGGTAATGATATGATTCCCAAAGAATGGGATGAAATGACCAATGTTGAAAAGAGAGTTGTTTAATATGATTCTAAAGCTAAGAATATGATTACTTCTGCACTTTCCTCTGATGAATTCTTTAGAACAGTTAGGTGCACAAGTGCAAAGGAGATGTGGAAAATGTTGGAAAATCACTCATGAAGGTACAGATGAAGTGAGAAGATCAAGGAAGCATGCATTAATACGTGAGTATGAAATGTTCAAGATGAATCCCACAGAAAACATATCTCAACTTCAAACAAGATTCACTCAGATGGTAAATCATCTTCTTGGTCTTGGAAAGATTTTTGATGCTGAAGAATTGAATATCAAAATCTTGAAGTGTCTCACAAGACCATGGCAACCAAAGGTGACAGCAATCATAGAATCAAAAGGTCTATCCAAAATTTCCATGGCTGCACTATTTGGTAATCTTCTTGAGTATGAACTTGAAATGTCACAACTAACTAATGCTAAAGATGCAGAAAAGAAACATAAAAGCATAGCCTTGAAAGCTGCATCCTCAAAGGTTGAAAAAGTGGAAGACTCAAGTGAAGAAGATGAAGATGACAACATGAACTTGATTGTCAAAAAGTTCAGCAAGTTCTTGAGGAGAAACAAGGACAGAAAATTCACAAAGAACAACAACAACAACAACAAAAGGAATGACAACAACTTCACTTGCTTTGAATGTGGTAAGCCTGGCCAAATTAAATCTGAATGCTCTATCTTTCTAAAGAAGCAACAAGGTGAAAGCAAGATAAAGAAAGAAGGAAAGCCTAAGAGAGCTACATAGCTTGGGAAGATAATGAGTCAACAACTTCTGAATCATCAACTGAAGAAGCCAAGAAGCTTACAATATCCAATAATAAGCTAAAAGGAAGTCTTAGATGGCATGTTGCAAAAATTACAGAATTACAAGCTAAAATTTGTGGCTTGAATGAAGAAAATGAAAAACTTGTTTCAAGTTACAAAATGAATGGATGTTATGTGTTTCTTCCTCTACTAATGTTGACAAATACAATATGTAGCAAAAGGACTTTGATGATTACAAAAGAAGTCAAGAGAAAAATACATGTTACTCTTATTCAAGAACAATGATTTAATTGATCTTTTGAGAAAGCTTTACAAAGGTAAATGCAACTTAGCTTAAATGTTGAGTGTGCAAAAATATTCTGGAGATACTTATGGTTTGGGTTACAAACAAGGCTCAAAGTCTTTTGGCAAAACTGTATTTGTACCACCAAAATAGAAGAATCAAAAGAAGTTCAATAATTCAAAGATCAATCAAAATGCTTACTTTAGAAATTCATCAAAATCTGTAACATGCAACTATTGTATGATGAAAGGACATACATCCTATAAATGCTATGCTAGGAGATTCTATGTGCTTAATGGAGATTGTATTTGGGTGCAAAAGAAGAAGAAAATAGCTAACCCCTATGGACCCAATCTCAATTGGGTACCTTCCTATACAAATTGATTTGAATTTTGCAGGTATGTCTAAGAGCAAGATCTTCATTGTGGTATCTTGATAGTGGATGCTTTAGACATATGACTGGTGACATGTCAATGCTCACAAATTTGACTCTTAAAGATGGAGCATTTGTCACCTATGGAGATAACAACAAAGGGAAAATCATTGGAGAAGGCCATATAGGAGACAACTTCAAAACCAAAATCAGAAATATTCTTTATGTGGAAGGTTTGAAGCACAATCTCCTAAGTATAAGTCAACTCTGTGATAAAGGGTTTAAAGTGTCATTCAATGACAATTGCTGCATGATATGTGATGGACAAAGTAGTGAGGTGATTCACATAGGTAAAAAAAAGGTAATATCTATTTACTCTCTATAGATCATGCATTCTTTCTCAACACTTCTTGCCTAATAAGCAAAATTGATGAATCTTGGCTATGGCATAGAAGGGCAAGTCACATTAACATGCATCATATGAATAAGCTAATTAAAAAGGATTTAGTTATTGGCTTACCCAAACTCAAGTTTGAAAAGGACAAATTATGTGATGCTTGTCAAAAGGGGAAACAAACAAAAAATTCTTTTCAAAGTAAAAATGTTTTTCCACTTCAAGACCCCTTGAATTACTTCACATAGATTTGTTTGGTCCTTCTAGAACTATGAGCTTAGGAGGTAATTACTATGGGCTTGTCATTGTAGATGATTACTCTAGATACACATGGACTATGTTTTTGAAATCCAAGAGTGATGCTTTCAATGCTTTTAGAAAATTGGCCAAACTTGCTCAAAATGAAAAGGAGAGCAAAATTATCTCAATAAGAAGTGATCATGGTGGAGAATTCCAAAATGAACATTTTGAAATATTCTGTGAAGAAAATGGAATTAACCATAATTTTTCAGCTCCAAGAACACCTCAACAAAATGGTGTTGTGGAGAGGAAAAATAGATTCCTTGAAGAAGGTGCAAGAACTCTTCTTAATGAGCCAAATTTGCCTAAATATTTTTGGGCTGATGCTGTAAGTACAGTTTGCTACACTTTGAATAGATTGTTAATAAGGCCTATTTTAAAGAAATCCCCTTATGAACTATACAAAGATAGAAAACCAAACATTTCTCATTTGAGAGCATTTGGCTGTAAGTGTTTTATTTTAAATAATGACAAAGAATCACTTGGAAAATTTGATGCTAAAGCTGATGAAGTCATTTTCCTTGAATATTCATTACATAGCAAAGCATATAGAGTTTTCAATAAAAGAACCTTCTGCATGGAAGAATCTATACATGTGATTTGTGATGAATCCAATCCCTCCAAGGAGGAAAAGAATTGTGATGTGGATGCAGGTCCTTTGGAGAAGTTTATCCAACTAAATGATTCAGTGGTTAAAGAAAAAGAAGAACCAATTACTGAAGCAAAACAATCAACACCAGTCCAAGAGCCAAAAGATTGGAGAACTACAAGAGATCTCTCCCTTGACAATATCATTGGTGAAGTCTCAAAGGGAGTATCTACTAGATCTTCATTAAGAAATCTCTGCTGTAATATGGCTTTTGTTTCACAAATAGAACCTAAAAATATTGATCAAGCCTTAATTGATGAACATTGGATAAATGTCATGCATGATGAATTGAATCAATTTAAAAGAAATGAAGTTTGGGAACTTGTTCCTAGACCTTCTTCTCTCAAACCTATTGGCACTAAATGGGTTTTTAGAAACAAACTTGATGAGAGTGGAATCATAGTCAAAAACAAAGCTAGATTGGTTGCAAAAGGTTACAACCAAGAGGAAGGCATTGACTATGAGGAAACCTTTGCACCAGTTGCAAGGTTGGAAGCCATTAGGTTATTACTTGCATATGCATGTTTAATGGGTTTTAAACTTTTTCAAATGGATGTTAAAAATTGCCTTCTTAAATGGATATATTGAGGAGGAAATATATATAGAGCAACCTCCTGGTTTTACTGATTTCAAACATACGAATCATGTTTTTAAACTTAAGAAAGCTCTCTATGGTTTAAAACAAGCTCCAAGATCTTGGTATGAAAGGTTAAGTAAATTTCTGCTTGAACAATCTTTCATAAGAGGACATGTTGATAAAACCTTATTCATCAAAAGGAAAAGAGATGATATTTTACTGGTTCAAATATATATTCATGATATAATCTTTGGTTCAACTAATCAAGTGTTATGCAAAGAATTTTCTACCTCTATGCAGAATGAGTTTGAGATGTCAATGATGGGAGAATTAAGATTCTTTCTTGGATTTCAAGTAAAGCAAATGAAGGATGGAACATTTCTAAACCAAACCAAGTATTGCCTTGAAATGATCAAAAAGTTTGAAATGGAGAAAAGCAAAGATGCTGCAACTCCAATGGCAACTTCAACCTATCTAGATTCAGATGAAAAACGAAAGAAGGTTGATGAGTCAAAGTTTAGAGGAATGATTGGATCCTTGCTGTATTTGACGGCTAGTAGACCAGATATTATGTTGAGCGTGTGTTTGTGTGCAAGATATCAAGCAAATCCCAAGGAAACACACCTCACTGCAGTCAAAAGAATCCTCAAATATCTCAAAACAACTCCAAAAGTTGGTCTTCGGTATCCTAAAGGTGCATCACTTAACATTGTTGGTTATTCTGATTCTGATTTTGCAGGGTGCAAATTGGATAGAAAAAGCACTAATGGAAGGAAGTTCACTGATCTCATGGCATTGCAAGAAACAATCTTGTGTTGCTTTGTCAATAGCTGAAGCTGAGTACATCTCTGCTAGAAGTTGTTGTGCTCAAAGTCTATGGTTAAAGCAACAATTACAAGATTATGGTGTGGAATTAAAAGAAATACCTCTGCAATATGACAACACAAGTGCTATCAATATTTCCAAGAATCTAATAATACACTCAAGGACCAAACATATTGAGATAAGGCATCATTTCCTTAGAGATCACATCCAAAAAGGTAATATCAAAATTGACTTCATTGATACTCATAATCAATTGGTTGATATATTCACTAAACCTTTAGCTAGAGATAGATTTTACACTCTTAGAAACATGCTAGGTATCTTGATGAAACTAATTTTCATTAGCATGATTGTTATGTGCTTATCCATGTGAAATAGCTTCATATTCGTTACATCATCACATATGCCTTCAATTTTCAAGTTGTGCTGCATAATGCACTGTTCATTCTGATAAATTCTCTGTAATAATTGATTACCTATTGGAATAATCGATTAAAATCACTTAAAAAGCTTTTCAGAATGTATTTTGAACTCATGTAATCGATTACAGCATCGAGATAATCGATTAATTGGCCTTCAAAAATATTTCAAAAAGCCAAAGTTCACTGGAATAATCAATTACAGTAAATGGTAATTGATTATATTGTTGAGAATCTATTTTAAAAATTCAAATCCTACTAGAATAATCGACTACACAAGCTTCAAATTGATTCTGTATTTCAAATATCCCTATAATAATCGATTACAATGCATGGTAATCGATTGAATTGACTGAAAATTTTTGTAAAATTTGAATTCTTTTTGTAATAATCAATTATGTAGAGATAATAATCGATTACAAATCATCTTCTTCAACTGAATCTTACTAAAATAATCGATTACTGGTGGAAATAATCAATTATTATCGAGTAGAAAGTGATTTTGTTTACGAATTAATCGATTACATGAGCATATAATCAATTATTCATGGAGTTACTGCAAAATCTGTTAGTTTTTCTTGGAAATTGTAACCACCTAATTCAAATTTGAATCTCTTATGATCCAAAAGATGAATGGCTTATTGTCTCTGCATCATGAGCACATAGCTGAAACTAACTCAGCTTTGGAGGAGGTCAAATCTAGGGTAGAAAGCATAGAAGCTAGGTTTGTGCTTGATGATTTTCCTAACTAAATTTAAAGCTTCTTGTACTTTCTAATGTTGCTCTGTTTTCTTTTAATGTTGTCAATCTAATTAATGTATTGTTTCTTTTCTTTCTTTCCAATTAATGAATTTGCATTTGCTTCTTTTACTTTTTATGATATATTTTGCCTTTGAAAAGCTAAATAGGGGGAGAAAATTTTGATTAGAAACTAAGAAACTAACTCTGTTTTGCCCTCTGTTGTACTCTGTTTTTCTGCTAAGTTTTGCACAAATCAAAAAGCTAATGATTATCTAATTAAGGGGGAGCAAATTGAGTAAATTAAGTCTAAGGAAACAACTAATGCAAGTAAATGATTACTGGTTAAACCAACAGATTTCTTAACACTTGTTCTTGGCAAAAAGGTTGATTTGTTTTCAGGATTGATAAAGTTTAAACAAAAATTCAAGAATTCTATCTTTGCTCATCCTTCAAAGCACTACAAATCTCTAACACATAGTCAATCAATATTTGGCATGTTCAAAGCCAAAAAGGGGGATATTGTTAGATATAGGGGGAGCAACAAGAAGAATGAAGCTTTTTGACTTAGAAGTGTTTTGAGCTTTTCACATGCTTTGAAGAATGAAATCCAAATCCAAGTGTATGAGAAGCAAATCTGTTGATCCTTGCATTTGCATACATGTAATCATTTATATGCTTAAGTGTTTTATCAAAGAATCAAAGCTATTTCGAAAAAGATCTAAATGGGTAAAAGCTTTTGGGAAAATGTTATTTCACTATGATAATCGATTACCCATAAAGATTAATCGATTATTTTGTTCATGTCTAAAACTGGAAAAGCTTTGATAAACAGTTTAATCGATTACATCACGGATTAATCGATTATATGGCTTGTGTTTACAATTGGAAAACTGTAATATACATATTAATTGATTACGCATTTCTTGTAAACGATTACATAATGTAATTCAAATATAATACATTTATGCTTTAATCGATTACCATTTATTGTAATCAATTACACAAGCTATCTTGAAAATCATGTTTTCACTAAATTAACCGATTACTATCATTTGTATCGATTACATAGGCTATCTGAAAAAGTCTGCTTTGCTGCCTTAATCGAATACCATCATTTGTAATCGATTACACAGGCTATTTCTGAAATAAGACTTTTCTGACTTAACCAATTACAGCTCAGTTTAATTGATTATTTTGCTCGTTATTGAAACCCAGAATGTGCCTTGAACACTTTAATTGATTAAGTGATAATTTAATCAAATACATATGTGTTTTAATCGATTAGTGAGCTCGTGTAATCGATTATTAGTTGTTACAAAGTTCTGTTATAAATAGAAGAAAGACTTGGCTTGATTTGTAACTTGAACACTTTGTATTTTCTGAGTATACACAAGCCTTCTAAGAGTTTAAAAGTGACTTTCTGAGTATACTAACTTCTTGTTCCACTGTTTAATCATCATAAGCTATTGAATGATTTTTGGGCAAAAAACTTCAAGAGTTTAATGGAGAGCATGTTCTGAAATTTTATTTTCTGCTATTCAACCTCAAATGGTAATTCATATGCATTCATATCCACTGGATCATCAGGTTGTTTCTCTCCATTATCTTTGTTTGTAATTTCATTTTTGTAATTTCTCTTATTTGATACAATTGTAAGTGGATTCTTGAAGCTTTGGCTAGAGTAGTGTTCTCTAGGAAAGAACATAGTAGTGTTCTCTGGTTCTTTTTCTTTTGAAGTCTAATAGGTTTTTAGATTTCTATTATTTATCTAGTGTTGATAAAGAGAGGTTGTTGTAAAGCTTGTAAGAACAGAAATTTATAATAGTGAAACTCTAATCTAGTGTTGATTAGAAGAAACTGGATATAACTTTCGTTGTGTAGTAAACCAGTATAAATTGCTTGTGTTGGTTTTCTTTATCTCTATTTCTACAAGTCATCTTGTTCATTTGATCTTGTTTTCATTATCATTACCCAACAAGTTCTTTATTGAGTTATTAGTTTCTTGAACTGAGTATGTTGATTGAATAAGAGCATTCTTGATTTTAAAAGTGATAAAGATCTTTTAACTCTGATTTGATAAATAATTTTAAAAGACCAAGTTTAAACCAATTCACCCCCCTCTTGGTTATTGTGGGTATTGCTATTGTTTTCATTTATCACACTCCTATCCATCAATATTAATCCTTTATAAGAATACTGGATCAATAATTGCTCACTAATTTGATGGTGAGGACAGGTAGCACACAACATGTTGAATCTCTCCCAGTACTCATACAAAGTCTCTCCAGGCAGCTGCCTTATACCACAAATTTCTTTCCGGATGGATGTTATTCTGGGGCACGGAAGAATTTCTCCAAGAATCTTCTCTTCATGTTTGTCCAAGTGTTGATAGGATCTGGTTGAAGGTACAACCAGTCCTTAGCAACACCATCCAAAGAGAAAGAAAATATCTTCATCTTGACAAAATCTTCATGAATGTCATGTGGTCGCATGGTGGAACACACCACATGAAACTCCTTAAAGTGCTTATGTGGATCTTCACCAGAAAGACCATGAAACTTTGGAAGCAAATGCATCAGTCCAGATTTGAGCTCATAACTAACATCAGTCTCAGGATATTGAATGCACCAAGGTTGATAAACAACATCTGGTATAGCCAATTCCTTAAGAGTTAAGTTGTTATCAGTCATTGTATCAACAAAATTTTCAAAATTAAGATGTGCAGAATGAGAACTAGAATCAGAAATAGAAGACTCAGAAAACACTACACTACTATCCAGAACTACACTATCAAAGTCATCCAGACTACTATTATGCCTGCTCAATCTGTGAGATGTCCTATCTATTTCAGGATCATATGAATGCAAATCACTTGGTTGGGACCTAGTCATGCACAGTTCAGCTCATCAAAGACATAATCACAGAAATAACAGACAACTACCCTACAGGAACATTATTCACAATATCTATCAAAATGAAACAGAAATTGGAAAAGTGCCTCAAAAAAATTTTAAAAAATTCAAAAACACCACAGTAAATATCTATAAATCATGCTCGATTTTTTTGATGAATTTTAAAAATCATGAAAACACAAAATAAATTCAAAAATGGCCTAGATCAATGAATTTGGGAATTTGCACCCCTGACCGTGTTCGTCCCTAGCAAATGATGTATGATTTTTTTCTACATTCTGGTAAATTTTCAGCCCATTCTGAGACAGTTTGTTGTGAAATGACCAGAATACCAGTTTGTTAAAACTGCGAAAACTCCTACTTAGAGGCCGAATTTGCCAATTTTAACCCACACCAAACTCCAAAGGGGTTACTTTTGCTTCGAATGGGAGATAAACTTCGGACACCAAGTTTCAGAATCAAACTCCACAGGACCAAAAATTTCTACACAGCAAATTGCACCACCTACAAAACAACTACACTGCACTACACTACACTAATCCTCTCCCTACTACTACTCTATTTTTTACTGTTCACCTCTGTTTTTTTAGCAATACATCAACTACATCATCCACACTTCATAACACACAACAACAATAATGCAAATATGTAACAAAGTGTAATTGTGCAACAGAATGTCAATATGCAGTGAATGAATGTGAATATTTTTTTTATTTTTTTAATCTAATTATGAGTGAATTAAAGCTAGCACACAATGAAACATGTTCTCGACAACGGCGCCAGTTTTGATAACCCGATGTCGTATCGCTTCAAAACAATTAAACTATGCTAATTATGTATCATAGGATTAACCTAGGTCGACTCGGAGACACTATCAATATAGTTCCAACTTCAATTCACTAATGGGGTTTTTGTCAAACAGTTTGCATGCATTTAATAATAATTGCAGAAAAACGTATAAACTAATGCGAATTGATAAGAGATAATGCAAAACATAATAAAGAGCATCAATCCAATTCGCCAAACCCGAAATTAGTGCAAGAGCAATGAAGAACAGAAATGAAAATGAAGAACAATTGAGAGAAAAGGTTTTAATTCTAGAAATTTCTAAAGTGTAATGTAAAATCTGTTTTTGCTAACATGTAATGTATTTTTTCACTAACTAATTGCACTAGCATATAGTGACTAAGTCAGAAGGAAAGAATGGACCATGAGCAGGCCCATCTAAACTTATTAACTATGCTAATTGTACCACTAAAAATGCAACTCGCAGCCCAAAATCCAAGTGCAGTGGTTCTGACTTCCAAGCCTAAAATGACCCTCCAAATGACAGAATTGGCCTCCGCTTATCTCTGACAAACCTGTAGGTCTTTTCCTTGTCTTTCCAAGGACTACTCATATGATCCATTCGAAGTTCTATAGAGCTCTGTAGGTCCTGTACAAGGAAGATAAGTCAAGTGAGCGTAAAATCCGAAAATAAGCAACAATTAGCAATTAAGCCCACTTGCTTGCCCAAGACAAAAACTAAATTAGAATGAGAAAATAAAAGTCCAAGAGAAGTCAAATAGGCTAAAAAGAATAGAAAAGTATTTAACTAAAAACGACCAATCAGATCGCTTCCTTCGTCATGTCTTCTATTGATCTTGTGGTCTGTACAATGATCGACTAGTTTTTCCAAAGGACTAGATGTAATCATCGTACCCTTATGTATCTCTTTTGATATTTGATATATATATATATATATATATATATGAATACTTTCTACTCATTACTGGTGATTTCATTCTGTTCGTAATGCTTCATTCTACTTGATCACTAGTTTCATGAAATTGGATTGTATGTTTAACTGGAAAGTGCTCTTAGAACTTAAACTTAATGATTTTACTCTTTACGTTATGTTGCTAGGAATATAGCATAACATTTTAATTGAAATAGCACGAGATTATGATTGTAATGCAGGGGTATTTATTTCATATGCAAGGAATCGATATTCGGTAAATATATCCTTAGGATTCTCGAATGCGAGGGATCGATTTGTGGTCAATTAATGTGTACATCAGTAATGTTAGAAAATGATTCATATTTATTAATTTTAATTGGTTACTGAGGGTATCAACGATGAAATTTAATCCTACATTTCTCTTGAATTAATTAAATTCATTTTAATTATTTCATAATTTTCCGTATTTCAGACACACTAAATCCGTTATTTTCGTATTTTCATTAATTCCTTAATTTCTGTTATTTCCATAAATCCATGATATTCTGATCAACTTTATTGTACATAACTATTAAACTGTTACTTTTATTTAAAAAACTGAAGCTCAAGTCCCTATGGAGACGATCTCTATAAATTTTGTTACCTGCAATGACATTAGTATGCTTGCAGTCTAATAAGAGTCATAAGTTAAAGTCGCATTATAATGCATGTGTCTCTATTAGAATTTATATGGCTATATGAATATGGTACAAATATTTGCCACAAGTGGTGATGATACATTTTTTATAATTCTTACACTATTATATGTGGTAAGATGTATCCCACTTCCCTGCTTGCTTGTCTTGTTTTTGCTTAGGCTAATTATCATTTGCAGGTAAGGTTTAGTTTGTAACACCCCAAAATTTCAGAAATATAGTCAAATATTATCTTAGGTTATAGGAAAATTAATGGTCTATGTTCAAATTATTTGGAGAGAGGTTAATTAGAGGCATTATAAAAATGTTTGAGAAAAAATGACCATATTACCCTTATCGTAAATTAGAAATGACAGAAAAGCCCTTGAGGTTAAAATGACGATAATGCCCCTGGATATTTTAAGAATTACAAAAGTGCCCCTAGATATTTTAAGATGAAAACTTACATAAATGTCCTTGAATATTTTGGAAATGACAAGAACACCCTTAGATATTTTGAATAGATATTTTTGTGATGGAAATGACAATTATGCCCCTAGTATGAAGGATGAATTTACCATAATGCCCTTCAGGCCAAAAATTATCAGATATTCTTAGGGATTCTGTGAGAACCTAATGGAAATACAGAAATGGAATTACAGAATACTCTTAGATAGCAGATTATCAAAATAGTTGTGACAGGAAATCATAAGTGAAATTAGGTTTTTCTTAAGCATCCAATGGTATAAAAGGAAGAAAAACTTATGTCCCCACCCTTAGGTGTGAAGAGCACGTGTAGAATCATGTAGAAAGGAAGAGAATATTCATGAAAACCACTTATAAAAGTGAAGCCATGTGATGAATGCAAGTGTTAGGACACTTGTAAGGCACATGATGAAGATTTTTCCTCTAGCATTTACGTGAAACTTGGAAAATAATGGTGAAGCTCCATGATTTTGCCAACTCAAAGGGACACTTGGAAGAAGATTAAGAGAAGGCTTCATGAATCAAACAAGTATCAAGACAATTGTATGGTGTAGATTTAGTTTAAGTAGATTTTTCTTAAAAGGCAAAAATCTTATCTTGTCTCTTTGGCAGAACACGTGGATAATTCTAGACATTATTTAAACAATCCCAACGGTCAAAAGTTATATTTGTGAGATAGGAGTGTGCCTTTAAAATTTTAAGGAGATCCAACGGTTAACGAATCCAGAATCAATATTTTACTAAAATGGGTTTTTGGGAAAACTCAAGAACGAAGAAAAAGAAAATTAGAAAGGATTGCTCTCCAAGCTAAGCCTTGCACATGTAATATCAAGAGGAATGGAGAAATGTTGAGAACAATCAAGAAAATAGACACTTGGATGGTTAAAAAGCAAGAAGTCTTGCCATTGGTCCATTTGGAAAGCTAAATAATCATGACTTTGGAAATAATGCAACAAAAATCTACTTAAGCCTAGCTATCCCACGTAAAAGAAGAAAACCAAAAGGAATGCACCTTAGCTTGGCTAGTCCACATGCAAAACAAGAAAGCAAGGGAAAGATGTAGAATTTTCATGAATTAGGACACTTGTAAGGTAGGAAACCATTAGCCAATGAAAGAAAACCAACTAGAAAGCTAAGTAATCATAGGCTTTGAAGATATTTGTAGAAAAAGCCAATTCACCTAGCATATAAAAAGGATGGTGGGGACCAAAGTGGATGCTAGTTCATGTGTAGCATTCCACTTTCACCTTCCATCTCTTTCACTTTGAAATAAAAAACCAAACAAAGGCTCACACCCTTAGAAGTTCACGTGGAAAGCTAGGAAATGGTTGAAGGAAGTTGCCAAAAATTCCAAAAAGAAAGTAAGGTATGGGGAAGTGTTATGATAAATATAGTTTAGATATTTATTATGTTAGATTCTCATTTATTTCTATAAGAATCAAGCTTTGTCTACCATGTGTTTGATGAAATGCTTCAAAGAACTAAAATGGGTACATGGATGATGATTTGAATAAGTGACTTAAAGTAACTTAAAGAATAATTATTGGAATAAATAACTTGAATCTAGTTTAATAAGAAAGTGATTAAGTGACTTAAATCTTTACATATTATGACTATATTTAACGAAGTAATTGATTTGATGTTTTACTAAAGTTTGTGTGTTATATCTTGTTACTTGTAACGCCTCTCTTTACTCTCTCGTGCTTGATTGATTTTAATTAAAACTCGTGTCCTTTTTGTATTAAAATGATCTTAGTTGTAAATTTTTCGCGAAAATTCTTTTCACTTTGCTTGCTATATCAAAAGTATATAGCGTAAATGATTTTCCTCACCACGGTTCATTTATAATAAAAATACAGTCCATAATACAGTCCATTACACCATTCATAATACAGTCCATAATACAAGTCCAATAATATACAGATAGTCCAAAATACATATGAACTACAAATAACAAGTATCACAATATCGACATCACAACTTCCAATCATTCATGCACATCTTCACTCCATCATCCATGCTCAGCTATTACTGTTCCTCTGCTCGCCCAAATGAATTGGGGTCATCACAAGTGTCAAACCACAGACACAACTCGGGTAAGTTTATGACAAACATAGTTTGAATAATATAAACACAGATAAAAAAAATCCACACAACTTGTACAGTGTACAGATCATCATCTATATACCCATTGTGCGATGTATAAGATGCATGCTCATCTTTTTATATGATGCATGACTGAGATCTCAGAGTCCTATTAAAAGGTACCATAATCAATATAGTTTCACCCACTCCAGTGAAACAGTCCCACCCACTCCAGTGAGACCTCCCTCCACTCCGAGGGGATAAAAGGGTACCATAAAATAGTTCCACCCACTCTAGTGGAACAGTCCCACCCACTCCAGTGAGACCTCCCTCCACTCCGAGGGGATAAATGCAAATGGAATATGTAATGACTTGTTTTTATTTTTCAATTCATCTTCACCATTATTTTATTTCTCAATTTCTTATATAAGATAATTCCACCCACTCCAGTGGAACACATCTCAACATCCATAATTCATCACAACTTTTGGAAT
>PYAF01005468.1:259974-276037 GCA_007407185.1 Glycine tomentella
ACACAAGGAATTTGTTTCCTTTTCTTTTTCTTTTTCTTTCACTTCTTTTCTTTCTTTTCTTTTACATGAATAGCATATAACCACATTTAGAAGTCTTTTTCATAGCATGAATTACCCAAAGGAAGTTTCCCATCAACAGATCATTTCCCTTTTTGCTCTCCTATCCTTAGGTAAGGTAGGGAATTCCTATCCTAGGTTAGGGTTTCAACAAAATATCAACTGTTTGGCTCAAAAAGGGTTGCAAATGGTAAATCATTATATTCATATTGGGATAGCTTTTTGGCCAGTGGCTTTAACAGTTATTCAAAAAGAAAGATGGCCTAAATCATATTCATGCATCATATGTTATGACAATAGAAATTAATGCAAAATTACTATAAATCATATCAGTGAGGACACTCAATGTAATTTATGTGGTGGCACACGCTCACTAGGCTTAAGGATTGTTTTCATGTTCAAATCAGATCAATGTTTCAAAAGATATTCTTTATTAATTTTATGTAAAAATTCTTGTCTTCATTTGATATTTGAGAAAATCATTCATTTGTTTTTCATTCTTAAGATTTTTCAAAAATCATTTTGTTTTTCTGATCCAGTATAAAAAATCAAGTTTCAAAATAATGTCTGTTGATTCTTTTCAAAACATGTAATTTTTCAAGAAAATTATTCCTTTTAAGTCCCAAAAAGATTTTATATATATATATAATATAATTACTTAAAACAAAAAGCAAAAATTTTGGTATAATTTTCAAAAAGACATGTTAATAGTATATAATACCAAAAAGATATATCAATATATATACTACCAAAAGATTATCAGTGCATATAACTAAACACAGATGAAATAGTTAGTAATAAAAACACTAATATAGTAACTAAAGTATTCAGAAAGCGATAAAGAAAAAATTAAAACAGTGTCACAGTGTCTCAGATGATGCAAATCCATGTAAGATATCAGATTATGCTCCAATTCATCCTCCTCAACTGCTTTCCTCAGCAGCGTGATGATCATGTGCAGGGCCAGCTACAAGATCCTGCTCAGCTCTCTGGTCCTCTGCCTCCTCCTGAAATGTTGGCCTGTCCCCAGGCCATGCAGCTTGAGCTCGAAACTGATCTAGAGTGGGCCATGAAAAAGGGTTAGGATCCTAGCTATGTTGATGCAGGGTGTAGTTATAGAAATTCTCGTTCATCTGCATCTGGGCTCTGAAGTTGGCAGCTTGCTGAGCAGCCACATGTTGCATATAGAGTTCCATCCTCTGAAGCTGAGCTAAAATGGAATCCAAAGATGGTGGTTCCTGTGGCTGCTGCGGCTCTACCTGTTTGGCTTAGCAATATTTCTCAATGAACTCCCAGTTGATGGGAGGTCAGATCGTCTTGGACGATTGTACCTGCACTCCATAAAATTGGCATAAAGCAGTTATTAAAGCAGGAAATCCAAGCGCGCGATTGGCTTTTTCGGGTTCAGTAGATGGTGGGGAGGCTCTGTGATGACGAACTGATGAATGGCGTCTGAAATCAACTGTGCTACATGAATACTAAGCTGCTCCATGCAACTGAAAACAAGCTGGCATTTGGGCATAGGCAAGTCAGAAGTATGATCACTTGGAAGCACGTTGCTGAGGACGAAGGTCATCCAAATTTGAGTGAGTGTTATCATGCTAGTTCTCATTAATCTCACCCGACTCCATCCAATATTGTGAGCAAAGTCACAACCCGGAGCACAAAGAAGTTGAGTGACAGCTTGCTCATCAAACCCAGAAATGATGTTCCTCCTCCTAGTATATTCACAGTTTTGGCCTTCTTCCAATATGAGTGGATTCCCTAGGAATTGATTAATCGCATCAGGATCATAAGGAATCCACTGGCCTTGCACTAGTGACCTTTGATCAAGAACACCTTCTTTAGTTGGCCAAGCATTGGCATAAAATTCCAATACTATTGCCGGATCAAATTTTTGCATTAGTGTTACAAGAGGCCTCCATCTTCTTCTATCAATTTCCATGGTGAATTCGGGATATTCACCATCCATCAACTGAACCCTCCGTACTTTGAGGAATGACCAATTTTTAATGACTTCATATCGCTTTTGGTGCTCCTCAGTACGGAACCTCTGTGCATCAAATACAAATTCTGCAGGGATGGTACTAGACCCTTCTCCTTCCTGCCTAGCTCTTTTGGTTGACAACTTCTTGGGAGCCATCTGAAGAAGATCTTAAAATAGCACAACAAGGAATATGATAAAATCAACATGTATGCGAAAACTAGAAAATAGATGGCATCCCATGAGAATTGAATTTATGCATTTTAACCATTACAACATGTATGCTCACAATTTCCAGTTTTTCCAATGCTCATAAAACAAATCACCAATATTGTCACCTATTATTCCAGCAACTCATGGATGTTCATTAATCCTAAATGCTACAAACTTTTACATGCAATTTAAAATTTGTGCACAAAGAAATAACTTACTCTTGAAATCTATCATGAGCTATGTGCAGTGTACATTTTAAATCAACAATTACTTATCCTTTGGTAAGCCTTGAATTCATGAAATTTTTTGCAGTCCACTTTTTGAAAAATGAATGGTTTTCAAATTTCACGCAACATTCAAAGTGATGCACACAAGTGTTTTTCATGAATTACCAAAACCTACATTCATTCAGTCCATCTAGCATGTACAGGGAGTAATTTTTGTGCAAAAAGAATGAGGAAAAACATGGCTGTTTTCATTGAAGCATTTCAACAAACATATGGTGTGCATGAAAAGTTATCTATGGAAATGAGTAGCATTTGTATGTTCTTGAACAAATTTTTAGAGAATAAGAAGGAGAGAAGCAATCAGAACATCATCAATTTCAGAAACCTCATCAATCAAGGAATTGCAAAATTTGTAACTTATTTATCCTAGGGTTTTGATTTGTGAAAATAAAAACAAAAGTATAAGAATTGAAAGCAATAAAGTAAAAACTATCCTACTGTGAAGCAAATAAAATTTAGATAGCAACAGAGATACTTACCTGGATTTAGAATTTAGATAGGGAAGTGGCTTGCACGACAAGTAAGATTCATAAAAGAGTGAGTGAAAATGATTTGAATGGCAATCTTTTTTGATTTTTAACTTGCTGGTTCGTGCTGTAGGACCTTGCTAGCCCAAGCGAGCTTAATAGGCATGAAATACTCGCTTGGGCGAGTTAAAGCAGCTTTTTTTATTAGAAAAAATATTTTAGCTTGTAATGATATACTACTTTAATTAATCTATATTTATATAGACAAAAATATTTAAATAAAATGAGAAAACATAGAAAAAGATACGTTAGAAATTACTAGGTTGCCTCCTAGAAGCGCTTCTTTAGCGTCATCATAGCTGAACGCTTTTGTTGTAGCTCAAACTTCTTGTAAGTGGATCACAGTGGTGAGTCTTTCGATATTACCACCCAAATAAGGTTTTATTCTGCTACCATTGGCAGTCCATGTCCTCTTTATAACTGGATCTTCAAGGACTATAGCTCCATGTGGCATGACTTCATTGATGAGGAATGGGCCAGACCATTTGGATTTTAGCTTACCTGGAAACAATCTCAATCTAGAATTAAATAACAAAACTTGTTGCCCAGGTTGAAAATTCTTTTTCAAAAGCTTTTTATCATGATAAGATTTAATTCGTTGTTTATAAAGCTTAGAATTTTCATATGCTTGAAACCTTAATTCCTCCAGTTCATGAAGTTGGAGCTTCCTGCGTTCACCTGCTGCATTAAGATCAAAATTTAGAAATTTCAATGCCCAATAAGCTTTATGTTCTAACTCCACAGGCAAATGACAGGATTTGCCATAGACAAATTGGAAAGGAGTGAGTCCCGTAGGTGATTTGTATGTTGTTCTGTATGCCCACAGAGCTTCATCTAACTTCTGAGACCAATCCTTCCTTGATTGAGCAATTGTTTTCTCCAATATTCTTTTAATTTCCTTGTTTGAAACTTCTGTTTGCCCATTGGTTTGGGGATGATACGGTGAAGCTACCTTATGCCTGACATTGTAATGTTGGAGGACCTTTTTAAGTTGGACATTGCAAAAGTGAGATCCTCCATCACTGATCAATACTCATGGTGTCCCAAATCTTGTAAAGATGTTCCTTTTTAAGAAGCGAATAACTATCTATGCATCAGCTTTTTGTGCGGCTATTGCTTCTACCCATTTTGTGACATAATCCACATCTAATAAAATGTATTCATTTGAGTAGGATGATGGAAATGGACCGGTGAAATCTATCCCCAACAATCATATGCCTCAACCTCTAAAATGTTTTGTAGTGGCATTTCATTTCTTCTAAAGATTCCCCCTATTCTTTGACAGTTATCACACCTTTGGACATATTCATGGGCATCTTGAAACAGAGTAGGCCAATAGAATCCGGATTGGAGAACTTTGGCAGCAGTTCTTTCACCATTGTAGTAGCCTCCATAGGGTGAACTGTGACAATGCCATAGGATGTTCCTTGCCTCTTCCTGAGTTACACATCGTCTTAGGAGATTGTCTGCTCCTATTTTGAAGAGGTAAGGATCATCCCATACAAAGTATCAGGCATCTCTGAGAAACTTCTTCTTCTGTTGCCAGGTATAATCTTCAGGAATTGCACCGGCTGCTTTAAAGTTGGCCATCTCTGCAAACCATGGCCTTTCTGAAATATGGAAGAGCTTCTCATCAGGGAATTCTTCTTGAATTTATGGATCTTGAGTGGCTATTTCATCACTGGTAAGTCTGGACAAATGATCAGCTACATGATTCTCACACCCCTTCTTATCCTTGATTTCTAAATCAAATTCCTGTAGAAGTAAAATCCAACGGATGAGTCTAGGCTTAGAATCAGATTTAACTAACAAGTACTTTATTGCAGCATGATTAGTATAAATCACCACTTTGGATCCTATCAAGTATGATCTAAATTTTTCCAAGGCATATACTATGGCAAGCAATTTTTTCTCAGTTGTTGCATAATTAATTTGAGCATCATTTAAAACTTTGCTTGCATAATGTATAACATGGAAAACTTTGTTTTTCCTTTGTCCCAAAACTGTTCCTACAGCATAATCACTTGCATCACACATTCATTCAAAATCAAGTGTCCAATCAGGTGCAGTGATTATGGGTGCAGAAACTAGTTTTTGTTTTAAAGTATTAAAAGCTGTAAAGCATGAATCATCAAAATGGAATGAAACTTCTTTATTTAAGAGATTGCTCAGTGGCTTGGCAATTTTTGAACAATCTTTAATAAACCGCCTCTAGAATCCTGCATGTCCCAGAAAACTTCTAATGCCCTTGACATTGGTTGGTGGAGGTAATTTCTCAATGACATCAACCTTAGCTTTGTCCACTTTAATGCCCTGCATAGAAATCTTGTGACCTAAAACAATGCCTTCCGTCACCATGAAGTGACACTTCTCCCAATTAAGTACAAGATTAGTTTCAATACATCACTTCAAAACAACATCAAGATTAGATAGGCATAAATCGAAAGAAGTACCAAATACTGAAAAATCATCCATGAAGGTTTCAATGCTTTTCTCAATAAGGTCGGAAAAAATAGCAAGCATGCACCTTTGGAGAGTGGCGGGTGCATTACAAAGACCAAAAGGCATTTTCCTATAGGCAAAAATACCGAAGGGACAAGTAAAGGTTGTTTTCTCTTGATCTTCAGGATCAACATTAATTTGATTGTATCCTGAATAACCATCAAGAAAACAATAATATTGCTGACCTGCTAGTCTCTCCAGCATCTGATCCATGAATGATAATGGAAAATGATCCTTCCTTGTGGCTTTGTTGAGCTTTCTATAGTCAATACACATCCTCCAACCCGTAACAGTGCGTGTTGGAATAAGCTCATCTTTGTCATTTTAATTACTGTCATGCCACCTTTCTTGGGTACTACCTGTATAGGACTTACCCACTGACTATCGGAGATAGGATATATCATTCCAGCTTCCAGAAGCTTAACCACTTCTTTTCTAACAACCTCTTTCATGGTTGGATTGAGTCTTCTTTGTGGTTGAGCTACAGGTTTATTGTAACACCCATGTGCACCCGGCGTATTAACAATATTACAATATCAGGATAACGCAGCAAGCATGAAAGCAAACAATAAAGGAAGCCTAAATCCAATATAAATACACATATTATACATAAATGGTGAATCTCTGTCTTTTACATGGTACATAGTTCTCAAAACTATACACATTTTCCCTAGGTATCCAAAATACAAGCCAAATAAACAAAATGCAAGCCAACAAGCTCGGTCTTCTAAGCCTAGGGTTCTCTATCACACTATCCCAGTTCAGGCCTTTTGCCTTGGGATCTCTCTGTGACTTCAGCCTCAACTCCTGCATCATAGTCCCAAACAGGGGTGAGATAATCATCTCAGTAAACTCAGGGTTCTTGGAGGTTTCCCTCCCCCTGGTTCACTTCACAGCATATACATATAATATTACATAATAAGATCATATCATTTAAAACTTCATCACACAATCAGCCTTCACGACTCACAAGAACAAGCTGCAAGTACATAATAACCCAGAACAAGCATATGCAATCAACACAAATTGCCTAAATAGGATCATCCACCGAAGGGCACATCTATCCAGGACTTTACACCGAGTACCTGAATAGGATCATCCACTGAAGGGCACATCTATTCAGGACTCATGCCTGAGTAGGATCATCTACTGAAAGGCACATCTACCCAGGACTTGCTGCCCAACACCTGAATAGGATCATCTACTTAAAGGCACATCTAATCAGGATTTACATAAACGCCTATGGATTATCCCAAGGGAGATCATCCACTTAAGGGCACATTCCCAATGGGGTCCATAGTTCCTCAATCTACTGGCCAGTAAATGCTCATGCAATTATAACACACAGTATCATCATCATCAATCAAAATCCAACACAGCATACATTATGCTAATGTAATCAATACAGATGTACCCCATCTCAGGGTCTATCTAGCATTTCGTTTACAGTATGCCATCACCACATATTATCACATCTGATACATATAACAGTATTACGGCATCATACAATATCAGCATGCACAATACATCAAACAATCACCCATTTAGGGTGTAGTGAACACAAGCAGGGGAAACATTCCCCAAAACACTGAGCTTACCTGGTCTCAGCTCAGAATCAGCTCTCCTAGTGACCTCCACCAGTGCTATGCGTCTCACGCCCTACAATAGGCTTGAAGCAAACAATCAGAAACGGTATTCAACCGCTTGTATGGAAGGAAACACCCTTTCTTTTTAGAAACACTTCTGTCTTCTAACTTAAGGTTTATCTGAGCCCAGCTCTTACTAGGCCATGCATTGACCCTCAAGGGTCTATCTCAGCCTGACTAAGGCCTCAGAGTCTCCTCAAGACTCTGTACAACCCAATTCAAAGCTTTATTAATCTCAAGAACCAATAATGGTTCAACTCAACCAAACCAGATGTATTCACACATTTTCACCGATCATTTGACCTTATGATCAAATTTTGTAAAGGTACTTGGGCCAATATAGGCCACAGTACCGCCTATTTACACACACTTTTTCCTTCCCATAGCCAAATTCAAACTTCATCACCATTTCAATTTCAGAGTTTCATATTACTCAGAACAACCTCCTGACTACAATTTCTAAAGAACCTAAGCCTAATTCCAGCCCTATCATCAATTTGTTACTATTCACCCAACTTCCCATTCCAAGAATTAAACGGTTAAAACTTATGTTTCTTACCTCAAATCAATAGAGAAAGGCTAGAGAAGTCTTTCTCCTAGCTCTGGCGTCCTGGAACCAGCTTTTTTTCCCTTCAAAGTTCACCCTCTGAAGAAACTCAAGGAAATGGGAGTTTTTTCACAAACTAGGCTGGATTTTGGCTCTCCAACGGTTCAAATTAAGTTTAGAAGTGATTAGGAGGTGTTTTAATGGCTTATAATGAAGATATGAAGCTCCTAAGGTGCATCAATGGTGGTCTGGGCTCAGGGAGGAAGAGGAACAGTGATTTTTCCACTGAAATCGCGTTTTGCCTTTATATAGGTGGCCTGCCAGAGGTCTGACGCGACTCGCGCCATCCGCGTGGTAGTCCAGAGGCTTTGGCGCCACTCTGGCGCCACCAGCGCCAGTTTCCAGAGGCTGTGGCGCCATCCGCGCCACACTTGGCGCTAGTCGCGTGGAAAACCAGGGAAATTGGGTTTTCCAGACCACTTCCCGCGCCACCAGCGCCACTCATGGCGCCATCAGCGCGGGCTGTAAAACTGGTGGCGCCACTTTGGCGCTCCAGCGTTAACTTCCAGAGTATCTGGCACTGATCGCGTGAACCCTGGCGCTGATCGTGCCGCACTTCAAAACCAATTTTCTCACAAAAGGGCCTGGCGCTAACTGCCCGAAATCCAGCGCCAGCCGCGCCAGGTCTCAGGGTATTATATTTATAGTCCTGTTCCATCAAAATTCTATGCATACAATAAGAAGGACTAATGCCTGTTAGATCTAAGAGTGTCCAACCAATGGCTTTGTAATTTTCTTTCAAGACTTTCACCAATTTCGTTTCTTCCTCCTCAGAGAGATGGGCATTTATGATTACTGGCTTTTTAGAGTTATCTGCAAGAAAGATATATTTCAAATGGGAAGGTAATACCTTTAATTCCAGCTTCTGTTCTTCTTTTTGCTTTTCTTCCTTTATTTCTTCAAAGAGGGATTGGTGATAAGGAACTTCTTTACAAGCATTCAATTGATGAAGATATTCTGCTTCTTCTTGATCTTCATCTTCATCTTGGACTATTTCTATCAATGCCTTCTCCAAACCTTTCTTCCTGTGAATAAATCTTTTAGAGTCAGAAATTACCTCATCAAGGACATCAACTCTAAAGCATACTCTTTTATCTGTGGGATGCTTCATTGCTTCAAGGACATTGAACTGTACTTCATCATCTTGCACCCTTACAGTGAGTTTTCCTTCATCCACATCAATCAAGACTTTGGCAGTCTTCATGAAAGGTCTGCCAAGAATCAGTGGAACTTCACTGTATTCATCCATGTCCATCACTACAAAATCAACTGGAAAAAAGAATTTGTTAACTTTCACCAACACACCTTCAATAATACCATGAGGATGCTTGATGGTTCTATCAGCTAGCTGTAAAGTCATCCATGTTGGTCTGATTTCTACTTCTCCTATCCTTTTGACCACGGATAATGAAATGAGGTTGATTTTTGCGCCTAAGTCAAGAAGAGATTTCCCCACTGATAAATTTCCAATAGTCACAGGAATTGTGAAACTACCGGGATCTCTTTATTTTTCTGGAATTGTCTTTTGGATGATGGCACTGCAACCTGCATCCAGCTCTATGGTTTCATCATCTTTGTATCTTCTTTTCTTTGTGAGTAGATCCTTCATGAACTTGGCATATGTTGGCATCTGCTCCAATGCTTCAGAAAAAGGAATGTTAATTTGCAATTGTTTAAAAATATCTAAAAATCGCTTATATTGTCTTTCCTTTGCCTTCTTGGATGGAGCATGTGGGTATGGCATATTTTGGACTGGTGGCGTGGTTAAAACAGCTTTGCCTTTATCCCTCTTTTTCTTTTTCTTTTTCTACTTTTTCATCATCACTTTTTGCTACATTTCCTTCATTTTTCTTTTCCTCTTCCTCCTGTCTACCAACCACAGTCCCCCTTCTTGTTGTAATGGCTTTACATTGCTCTTTAGGGTTGACTTGGGTATTTGCTGAGAAAGATCCACCTCCATGCTCAGACAGTTGCTTTGCGAGTTGTCCAACCTGTACTTCAAGATTTTTTATGGAAGCATCAGTATTCTTTTGATTGGTGATGGACATCTGCATAAATTGAGTTAAAGTGTCTTCCATTTTTGATAATCTATTAGGCTGAGCTTGGTTTTGTGGATTTCTATTAGAAGAACCTGCATAAGAATTGTTAGTGGGACCTGCAAAAGGAGGATTAGAAATAACATTATATGCATTATTATTTTGTCTCCAACCATAAGGTTGATTTGAACCTAGACCTCCTCGGTAACCTTGATAGTTTCCTTGATAATTCTGCTGAGGTCTGGCCTGATTTTGAAAATAATGAGCCTCCTCCTCTGGTTGGCAATCACCAGGTGCTAGACAATGGCCATTCTAATGTTCTTCACCACAGAAATCACATCTCAAAATTTGTTGAACTTGATGAGCTGTGTGTGGTTTCTATGATCCTCCATGTTGAATTTGTTGAGGAAGTTTGCCTATTTGTTTGGTCAAGGCCTCCAATTGTTGAGTTAAAAATTTATTCTGAGCTAGAATGGCATTTTGGGTATCTAACTCCATTATTCCCTTCCTCTGAATAGGTGATCTATCATGGTGAGATTGATAGTCACTTACTGTTATAGAATCAATGATCACTATGGCTTCCTCAGGACTTTTAGACGTCATGCTTCCTCCGGCTAAAGCGTCAAGGATCATCTTGGTCTGTGGCCTCAAACCACTGTAAAAAAATATGTAATTGTGCAGTATCATCAAAATTGTGATTTGGGCATCTTCTCAATAAGGATTTGAATCTCTCCCAAGTCTCACAGAGAGGTTCATCTGCTCCTTTGGAAAAAATAGCAATGGCTGATTTTGCACTAATGAATCTTGATGGAGGAAAGAATCTAGTAACAATTTTTTCCTCTACTTCTTCCCACGAGCTCAGGCTTTTGTTTGGTTGGCACTGGAGCCAAGTCTTTGCTTTACCTGTCAAAGAAAATGGAAAAGCTTTAAGATAAACAGCTTCCGCATCCTCGTCAGAAGCTCCCATTGTACTGCATAACTCCATGAATGTGGACAAGTGAGTGTATGGATCCTCATGGTTCATCCCTGCAAAGCGATGTGAACCAATTAGACTAAGTAATGTTGGCTTCAGCTCCACAACCTTGTTGTTGAAAGGAGGGATGACTATGCTATTGTAATGCTTTGGGCCTTGTTGGTAAGCATAGTCACCAAGAGTCCTCCTTGGTGGTCTATTTTCATCTTTCCCTCGATCAGCCATATTATCACGAACAGGTGGCTTTTCTGATGAAGGAGGACCAATAGACGAAGTTTCCTCCGATGTCTTATTGGCTTGTAGTTTCTTTTTCTTCCTATTTTTCCTTTCTGTTTTGGTGATTTCTGGATCAAACAAAGGTTTATTTGCAGAAGACTTACCTCGCTTAAAGGAAAAAGAGCAAACTACAATATCCCGTAAGCATCGAGGTTAAAATAAAAGAGAATTTCTATACAAAATTTAAAAATAAAGTAAATAACGAAAATAAGAAAAAGTCCTACTAAACTGATAAATTAAATCTAAAAGAACTGAGTAAATAACTCAAATCTCCGACAACGGTGCCAGAAACTTGTTAGACTATTGGCAAGCGTATCAATTGTCATTGTAAGTTACAAAATTTATAAAAGTTTGTCTCCACAGGGACTTGATTTTTAATCAGTTAATTCAAATAAAGCTTAATAGTTTAATATTTATGTACAACGAGTGTGAATGGAGTTTCATGTAGTTGTGGATTAACAGAAATTATGAAAATTTAGAAGAAACGGAAATAATAAATTTAGTGCGGAAGATTACGAGTAATTACGAAAAATTACGAAAGATTACGAAAACTAATAAAACGAGTTAATAGCCCAAATTGCACGGCCACTTGGCCACTTAAAGGCCCAATTGCATGTGTTGCTCGCCCAAGCGAGAAAAATACACTAGATTCACTCGCTTAGGCGAGTTAAATGTACTTCCAGAAGAGTGTTTGGGCTTTTGATGCATTTTGGGCCTGATTTGCTTGCTGCACCTCCCAGATTTGCTTTTATGAGTCATTTTTGCTTGCTTTATGTGTACGGAAGCTTCGGAATTCACGAAATCTAGCAAAATACAAAAGAAGGTTGGATGAATCTTCAAGAATTATAAATACAACATAAATGCTAAGTGTTAAATACAAACTAACTAGATTAGGGCAAATTTTGATAGATATTCTTAGTAAAAACACAAGATAAGTGCCTTAAATGTAACCTTAATTTCACTAAGATATGGCACTTATCAGATGTTTATAGCCACATAGATTTCTCACCACACCAGTCAGACTATCCTCCAGAGCTGTCAGTCAAGGACACTCCACCTCCATATCATATTCAACAACCTTCTCCTGCTCCACATATTCGCGTCGACGTGGTAGATGTAGAATGCCAAATCATCAGGCGCGTCATCAGCATTGGCCTCCTTATTTGTAGAGTTTATATTTTGTTATTTTCTGTTTGGTTTCAATTATTATATTTTGCTATCTACTTGTTAAACATGTTTTGATTATGGACATTTTTTGATCGCCTATATTTGTGGTGGACATCGTCAAGTTATTTAATTTGGTTTCCATTATTATATTTTGCTATGGACTAAATGTGGAACTATAAAAAGACATTCACGCATAGAAGTTGGCGTGCACATTCTCCAAAGTAAGGTTTGGTCTTTGTCTTGTCAACTGTCATTGCTAAGTATTCACTCTTCTTCTCATGGCAGAAAAGCACAATAAATCTATGGTCCTTTATACTGTAAAATGACATTGACAACACCGATGACGATTGACAACACATTCTGGTCCTTTATACTGTAAAATGACATTGACAACACTGGTGACGATTGACAACACATTCTGGACCTTTATACTGTAGCCAATCAATTTCACTGATCTGTAAAATGACATTGACAACACTACCACAACAGGAGTTTAGTCACGCCTCATCCATGCGCGAGTGGTCATGCCCCACACAGGCGGGGCTTTACACCGTTATATATACCCCACACAGGAGTTTAATCATCCCACACAACATACCTCCCCAAACGAAACTCAATCTCAGTACGATGGCATTCTTAGGTGAAACAGGCTCTCAAAACATTGCTAATTCGAAATTAGCATTTATTTTTCCGAATGGATCAATCATACACAATGAAACTGGTGTTTCTTTCGGATGTCCTACTCCAATACCAATGCGAGTTCCCAATGAATGTTCCTTTTAATCACTCAAGAGTAGAATGCACAACACCCTTCTACTCACAAGTGACCAATTTGTGGATGAAATTTACTATCGACAACCAGTCATCAATATAGGTAACAAATTTTTTTTTTCATTCGATATAACTGAAAAATGATGATGATGTTTGCACTATGTTGGTGTGCCATGAAAAACTCTCGTCTGTTGGTCCTATAGAATTATTATGTATCATAAGCAGAACACCCGATGGTGTCCTCAACCTACTTCGATCCACCATGACTCCTACTCATGATGCACTGTTGTATTACAACGGCAAGTGAAAGATACCACGACAAAACAATTTTTTGGGTTACTCCTTTACTGGAACAAATCCAATAAGATTTCAAATTCCTTCCAGATGCAATATAGAAACACTCAAGGATATAATCAAGCAAGTTGCTCCGCTAAGAGTTCCTCCTTATGAAATTCACGAATCACTGGTTGTCAAACAAGTGTTCTTTCGACAACAAGTCACACAGAATATTCAAAAAACTTAGTCGAATATCAAATAATACAACTGAAAAACGATGAAGATGTACTAAAGTTGTTAGCAGAATATAATTACTGGAAGCGTTTCTCTCCAATAGAAATTTTAGCTACTTTTAACAAACCAGTAATCCAACTACTGGAAGATGACATGTCCGATGCACAACATCTTCCAAATTATTATTAGTTTCTTGATTTTCATGTTTCAATTGTTGTTGTTAGTACGTTTCGTTGTTTTGGATTTTAAATGTTCAACTTTTTGTGTTTGTCTCTCTAATTCCAATTGTTTGTATGTTCTATTATTTAATTAGGTTCCCTTTTGTCTCCTTCGAAAACAACACCACGTCAGCTCTCAATTTTGCTACCATTATAATATAAAACAATACAAACAAAATCACCATCTCCAGACATTTTTTATATATGAAAGGAGCACGATCACGCCTGTAACACAGAAAAATCTATAAGCATATTATGATAATGAAAACTTAGGTCATAACCCATGAAAACCTAGGTCATAACCTACGTAACTAACTAATGAAAACCTTGGTCACCAACTAATAGTACCCTAAACCCCAAAACCTAGGTCATAACCTTGTAGAGGTACTTAATCATAACCTAATTGACTAACTAATAATATTGTAAGACAATAACCTTATAACAACTAACAAGTTACTATTTCCAATAAACCTAGGTCACTAACAATTTTCTAGATCAATAACAATTCTCTAAGACAACAATATAATATATTTCATGTAATTTAAAAAGCATATATTTGAGCAACACTTACTTGAGTGACAGAGCTTCACTTCAGAAAGCCTCAAAGTAAAACCCGAAATCTAGAGAGAAGTCAGAGAACAAAAGCTAGAGAGATGCGGAAGTGGAGAGTGTAACATCCTCAAAATTATATTATAATTACTTATAGAAATATGATGATATTTAGATACAAGTATGTTTAAAGAAAATGACTAAATCACTCTTTTCATGAAGTAGAAATTACTAGAATACCCTTAAGATAAAATTACAAAAATGTCCTTGCATATTTTGAAAAATGACCAAAATACCCCTAGATGATATGGCAAAATTACCAATATGCCCTTAGGCCAGAAATGCCCAAATATCTTTAGAAATTTTGTAGAAACCTGATGAAATTATAAAATACTCTTAGCTGACAAAGTATCAAAATATTTTGTGACAGAAAACTCTAGAATAAAATTTCAAGGAATTTTATAAGATAACAACTTTGAGACTTTATTTAAGAAAATTCAAGCATAAGAAAAATATGGAAAAATGATACATATAATCTAAGGAATTTTCTCTTAATTATAGAATCTATAAACCAATTTAATAAAATGGTTTAGTAATTTTGATGGTCAGCAGAAGTATAGGTCAATCAAAAACAATTTAGTATGTAAAGTTTATATATTGCTCTGTATAGACTACTTGTGATTTATTAAACTATCATAAATTCTTAGGAACATCTAGAGTTCTATTATTCATCTTTAGATAAAAGAATTCAAATTAAATTTGATTTCTTTTTAAGAAAATACCATGTGTAAATGCCATATTAGAAACTAGATTTTTATTCATCATAAAAAATGACCACATATAGTATGAAAGGAAAAAAATTTGTATTCCTTCCCTTTAGATTGGTCATTCACGTGAGAAAACATGTAGAAGAGGCAAGAAACTTCATGATAAGCCACTTGGAAAGCAAGCCACACGATAGAAACAAGTGGCATAACACTTGTATGGCATGGATGCAAGATAATATGAAAATGAAGCTAAGATTTCTCCACCTCCACGTAGCCTTCACGTGAACTTTGATGAAGCAAGGAGAAGCTTCATGAAATTGGACACATGTTGGGACACTTGTAAAGGCATGCCAACTAAGTGGACACTTGGAAAGGCAATCATTATGACCAAGACAAGTGCTAGGACACTTGTATGGCACATAATTAGCTTGGAAGATTTTTTTAAGGAAGTTATATTTTCTAAACACTATATAAAGGACTTTAAGTGCAAGCCATTCTCAAGGCATTCTCCTACCCTCATTCACGTGACCACTCTCTCCCTACACCATCTTCATTTCATTTCATCTTTCTTTTTTAAAGCTTGAATTGAGTAAGAAAAAAAAACCCATCACTTTGAAAGAATTTTCGTGAGAAACCTAGCAACCTTAGGAAGAGTTCTTGTCAAGCTTAGTAGAAGGATATCAAGGCTTCATCTCTAAGAGTATTTCCCAAGGAAGGAAGGAAGGAAGGAAGGAAGCCATTTATCCATTCGATTTCAAGATTCAAACTCACCTAAGGTAGGCTAAGCTTAAATCTCTAGTTAATCAATGGCTTGGATTAATTTACATGCTTTAGTAGGCTGAATTATGGTTATTATTTAGGCTTGAATTTCGTGCTATTTGAAGGTTATTCTTTGATGAGAATATGTTGATTTAAGCCATAAGATAGGTGATGATTTATACCCATCAATATTAGTGATGTATGGAAGCCCATT
>PYAF01005468.1:276137-293689 GCA_007407185.1 Glycine tomentella
GATGACATTTTGGGCTGTCTGTTGATATTTTTATGGAAAGATTTTGATTTAAATTTTAGAAGTAGAGGATGATTGGTATGTAGTTAAATGGTTTAAATACTTGAATGATTCAATCTTGAGGATTAATTAGTGAAGTGGTAGGTGAAAGGAGAATTAAGATGTATACTAGGTTTGAATCTTTTCTTGTGAATGTTTAAAGGAATTAGATATTATTTATATTGAGGATTATTAGTTAGATTACTAACATAATTTTTTTGTAGTTAAGGCTATTCTCTGGTTATGCATAAGTTGGTAATAATCTTAATTAAGGTATGGTGGTGTAACCATACTTATGGTACATACGATGATATGATGAAATATTTTTCCATGAGGTATTATGTATTTCACTTTTGGATTTGATTTTATTATGGATGAATATTGATGTGATAAGATAGGTGGATTCATGTTTCCAAGTCCAGTACGAGGCTTTGGGGTAACAGAATCTGATGCTACATATAGTACGATATGTAGTACCCAGGTGCAGGATACATAACAATATTCATGGATGTTTGCGTAAGACTATAGCAGCGTCTACATCCAGTACGAGGTGTAGCCACATACAGTACGATATGTGGAGACCATTGCACCCTGGGATAGTTCATCTCATGCATTCATATAGTTGCATATTTCTTGTGGATGTGTTTGAATATTGATGATTGACTAATCTACTAATAAGTTTGGGATTTAGCTTTGCCTATTGAGAAATTTTATTTCTCACAAAGTTTTGTTTCGTGTTTTTCTTAGATGACAACCATGATCAGGTTCATTGAAGCTCTGGAGTAGTGAGGAAGTTATGTACTAAACTGAAGTATGAAAAGTACTGTACTTGTATTATATGGACTTTTGTAACAAGAACTATGGCTATGTATAATGTATTAGTTTCAAAATTTTTATAAGTTTTATGTTTTAGAATTTTTACTAATATACGCTTCTTAGAAAATTTATCTTTAAGTAATAATAAAATTAATAAGAATAAGTAGAAATTTAGGTCGTTACAGAGAGCAAATGCTGAAATGGGGGTTTGTATAGGGTAGCAGGGTCATGCCTTGGGGGCGTGACTGGACCTCAATCACGCCTGGTGGTGACGTGATTAAACACGTCTGGGGGGATGTGAATGGGCCTCAATCACGTCTGAGAAGGACATGTTTGAACACGTCGGGGAGTGGCGCGTTTGACTACAATAGATTTGTAAATTCGTTCTAAACTATCATATTTGGGTAATTTTTTATTAAAATTGCTATATTTTAATTTTTTTTTCCCAGATTTTATATAATGGGGTAGGGATATATTAGAAGATTGCCGATTAGCACTTCTTAACATTCCTCAAAACACTTCCCTAAAAAAAACATTCCTAAGAGCCGATGCATCACCAAAATAAAGAAGTAAATAAATAAAAATAATAAAATTAACGAGGCCTTAAAACAACCTATGATGTATATGTTATGTTTATTGCTAATATTCAAGCACACATAAGAATAGACAACGAAGAACCTACTTTCTATTCATAAATCATAATTACTGAGTGAAGTCATATACAAAATGGGCTTACTAGACATCTACACAAAATGATCGTGGAGCATTGGAGCAATGAACCAAGCAGATACATAATAACCTTTAACATTACAAATTACCCGTATGCTTAAAAACAATTTCTTGGAGAAAGCTTTTAGGTCAAGTCACTTTAGGCGATTGCCCAAAACTTTTTTCTACAAATTAAAACAGTTCCCATTTTCTTCTCTTTGTTCTCTAACATATGTGATTCCACATCCCATAGGAATTTTGGGGCTACCTCTAGGATTCTTGAGGTAATATCTTCCTCGTCCCTAATGATAATAAATCCCTGCACATAATAAGTAGCCCTGAGTTATTAGGAATGAAAGAAAATGAAAGTTGAATTGCAACATAAGAACTTAGGCGAGAAATAATGAGTCCATTTGATCTCTATACGTAAGTGAATGAGCAGGTAAACAAAAAGGCACTATATGGTCATCAATATTATGCAATAATAAATGAGTAAATAACACATGCACTGACATTGTAAAAATCTTTTACGGTGTCATCCAATCATAAATTGTCATGTATGATCAGTTTATTGACATTTACATTAATTGCCTCAAGAGTTATACCTACTATGATTTAAGAAAATTTACACATACAATGCATAAATATTAAACTCATAATAAAATTCTACAATATCTTATTCTAGACCAAGTAACAAGGATCCAATTCACCATGCGTTGGGGGACCAAGGCCCAAAAAGACCACACCAACATTGGGCCAGACACACCAGAGGTTCCAGAATACTCCTCTGTTAGAGGAACCTATGTACCTGAAATTACCTCATGACCATGCTAGGTTACTGTGAGATTACATCTTGATATTGTACTTGTGATTAGAGAGCAATTAGGGATTTGTTCATCATCACTCAGATTAGATTGATTCTATGTAATTAATGTAGATCTTATTTGTTCGTTATAAATAAAGGATTAGTGTGGTCATCCTTGACACACAACATTATAGTAAAACACTGTTATATGGTATCAGAGCACAAGTTATTCTAATCTTAACAGAGGAGTAACGAAAATCATTCTCCACCAGGGACCGGACCTTTATATTCGCCGCACCTTTTCCAGCAAACTCCTTTCACTTTGTTTCCACATTCCGGTGGATCTTTACGGTAGTCGCGCTTATTCTAATGACCTGCTTCCGCTTTCCGACAACCCTTTGTCCTTTCCTGGCCGCTGACACTTTTATGGCACTCCACTGTCCCAGTGGATCCTTTCTCCTTGTGCCTCTTTCCAGCAACCTGTTTTCGGGTATCCGGTGACTTTTTCTGATCGCCACCTCTGCATATCCAGCAAGCTTTCTGGCCGACACCACCACCATCGGACTCGTCATGGGGCTGATCTACACAGATCTGGCAGTCACTTCCACATGCGAAGCTTCACGCGCTCTTTCATTGCTGCATCAAATAGCGCCAGCCGCCTTTTCTGACCGCGTTTTGCAGCATTGTGGTCACCCTCCCACACGACCCCACCCTTGCAGTTTCGCATCAATCAGAGCATTTTTCTTACGGATGACCCTTTATTTCTTTTTCCAGCCCTTTGTTTTTCCTTTTTATGCAGCCCCTCTTCGCAGTGAACAATACCTCACAGCTGTTCTGCCCTTTGTTTCCAGACTTCCCGATGCCTTTTTGTTGAAGCTCACCTTTGACCACTGACGCCCATAGTCGAAGACCGCCACGCCATCCACGTGTGCAGTCAACTCAAAACACCGCCACACGCGACCCCACGCAGGGTCCTTTTCTGGCGCATGAAGTTCACGCACACGATACCTGATACATCTCCAGTGAGAGTCACACTGGTCTCCCTCATCTGTGGGCCTTCGTTTGGCCACAGACCATGAATATCCGGTGCAACCACACGACTCAAACCACCTTTAGTTTCTATCGAGTTGACCACATTTGTAACAAGTTCGATTCATATGCTCGAACTTGAGGGGGAGTGTGAGATTACATCTTGATATTGTATTAATGATTAGAGAACAATTAGGGGTATATTCATTATCATTTAGATTAGATTGATTCTATGTAATTAATGTAGATCCTATTTGCTCATTTGAAATAAAGGATTAATGTGGTCATCCTTGACACACAACATTACAGTAAAACACTGTTATACCTTGGTTGTGACTCACTGACAACTGAGCCCTATAAAAGGAATCACTCACAAGACAGTGCACGCATTGTCTCATGTACAATTATCCTGCTAGTTCACACTAACTTAGGCGATGGAGTGCCTTTGCCAGCACTGCTCACCTTTCATCGTTGTCTTGGACTAACATTTAGACTCATGTCTTCTGCTCCAAAGTAATAAATAAATAAATCTATAATGTATTACTGTTGCACCAATTTCTCTTCAACCTTTCATAATATTACTTTGTTTAATCAAATGACACAAGGAGAAGGACCAAATTTTTAGGTTCCACAATTCTGCAAAATGTCTACACATATTATCATGCAAGTTCAAAAATACATTTGGACACTTTACATCAGATTTGACCAAAAATCTAATTTTCATCCGTTGCATGAATTTTTACCTTGGTCTCATATATGCAGATAACCATGAAAGATGACAGTTTAGAAAAGTGATTACCAATGGCCGTATTAGTCGATCCATTTCCAGCATGATGTCCTCCAATAAACAACCTTCCCCTTTTGTTTTGTAGTGGGAAAAGAGGTAGTTGGCATGCAAAAGATCATATGTCCGAGGGTAACTTGAAAATGGTTCACACCTAATGTTTCAGAATCTATAAATTAGCTGCAGTCAATTAATAATAAGTACAAACACTAGTGGTAAAAAATTATTTGCGGTATTTAGGATATCAAAAGCAAAGACTTACCAATCATGAAAAACTCCAATCAATCCCCGGGCATAAATTCCAGATAAGGTGTTCTTCATGCTTGAAGGAACTACATTCATTATCCAAACAGGAAACTTATTTAGTGCAACAGCAAATCCACCACAATAAGCATTCATATCCATCACATTGCGTATTTCTGTCTCCCTGACATTCATCAGTCTCCAGTAATGACCAATTTGTTCTTGCCAAAAGAGAGTGTCTGAAGTAAATTCATTCTGATTTATACCTGTTCAAAAGGTTAAAGGGTCATCAAACTGAAAGAGACTACTATTGAGTGCACCATAGCAATGCTTGTTTTAACTTTTAATTTCCAGTTGGGTAAATTATTTTTAGTCCCTAAACTTTTTAGAATTTCTGTTTTTAGACCCTGAACTTTTTAGAATTTCTGTTTCTACTTTTTAGTCCCTGAACTTTTTTTCCATCCATACTTTTAGTCCCTGAACTATTTTCTGTCCTTACTTTTAAGGGACTAAAAAAGTAAGGATGAAAAAAAGTCAAGGGACTAAATGTAATGACAATAAAAAAGTTAAAGGACTAAAAACAGATAAGAAAAGTTCAAGGACTAAAAACAAAAACTATAAAAAGTTTAAGGACTTAAAAGATAATAAACCCTTTCAGGTTGAACGATTAAACAATAGGAGTCCTTGTTTTTTGGGAATTGATTCTTACCTATCCAATCCAAAATCAGGGGATGGACCAGCGGGTTTCTATCTATATTCATATGTTATCAATATGTACATTGATCCTTATAAGAATGCTTTCTTTTTTAGACAATTTGGAGAAATGGTCAAGTACAAGTCAGTCTGACAATAAAATAAATTTATTCAGGAAATAATAACAATAAAATATGTAAATTTTTAATTTTTTTATCTTCTAGGCAAGTCAATTATGTTCCCGCAGAACTTGAAGTTTAAGAACAGAACTATTCTGGCAACAAAAACGATGTTAGCAAAGCTAATTTCTGTTATGCTGAAGATTGTGCCTTTGATTAAAAGCTCTAAGACCTGAAAATTATCTATAAGCCATTTGAAATTACATTTTAATAATAAAAAATCGTTCGCGTGTCAAGAAGCATAAACATTGAAACCACGGTCATGCAAAATTTCTAACTGAACATGATATCTGTTGTTATCTGACATGTTACCAGGACCTTCATTTAAGGCCATTTGAACAAAAATCTGAATATCTATACTCTCTGCACATGCATGATGTTTCCACTGGAAAGGTTGGAAAAGTATAATTTAAAGTAAGGAAACTGTAAAATATGGACAGAAAAAATTAGCTTCTTGCATTTGTAGAAAAAAAAGTGGACAGACCTATGATGTTAAGATTCTCAGAAAACACCGAATGGCGCTCGTGACTAGGAGGAAGCTTGTAAGAGTCTGTTTTAGAATTTCTAACAAGTACACAATTCTTTAGTTGGATATTCCATGAAGGTTTAGAATCATCAGCAGCATCACAGAGGTTTATGTGCTTTTTTTCTACATTGTGCAAAAGGCATGACTGGTTATTTTCTTTAATCCATATTGCTGTCTGAATTTGTCGTGCAATGAGTCTCCAGCACATTGCAGTAGTCAAATTCATCAACTTATCCCAAATGACAGGATAATCTTTATCTTTTCTATAAGCAGGGGGAGCTGAATAAACAAAGTACCCATTGAAGCGAAGAAGGCGATTCAACTCCTTTAGTAAAATCCCATCTGCAAAAAACAAAATAAATAGACAATAAACAAGTCTGTCAGAATAACGTGCAGTGTCATGAATCACTTGAACAAAATAAAAAGTCTGCAGAATAACGTGCAGAATAATGCTAATGCATCACACATAATTGCATTCAGTTATCACAGGAATTAGTATTTAGGAAATATCATTCATTTACTCTTTGCCTATGAAATAGTTCCCAACTAGTCTTTTAAGAGTCCATGTATACAGATGTTCCACAAAGTGTAAGTATTGTGCTCAATTTCACTTGAGAAATTTCTTCCTATCTCCCTCTCTATTAGTCTATTTCTCTCCCTGTAAATCAACAAAGTCCATTCAGATAAGGCTAATGATAAAGCCCAACTCAGAGATCAACTGATTAAGTTTAGGATCTGTCATCAGATCTAACTGTTAGGATTTATCTTTAGTTTAGAATTATGTTATTTGAATTCTGTCATAGCTTATCTTTAAGGATTTATGTTTATTTTAGGATAATGTTATTTGAATTCTGTTATCATAATTTATCTTTGGGAATTATGTTTCTTTTTATCTTTTAGGGAGTTGGTTGAGGGAGAGGATAATCAATATAGGACAGTCTGTTAAGGGGAGGTACTTTTGGTGAATTTCTATTGAATTGTATTGCGGAGCTGGTGCTCTGGGTAATACTCAATCATTCTAGGAGTCCTGTCAGCTAACCTCACCAACTTATGTAGTTTTGACAAGTACAACCAGTTATCCAGATTAAATTCATAACATAAGTATTGAATAGGTCTAATAGAGCAAGTCTTTGGCACCTACAAATAAAAATGATGACAATGTCAATTTTTTTTTTTTTTATCAGCAATCAGCAAATATATATATATATATATATATATATATATAAAGAAGGGTCACAGTACAAGTAGTACTATTACAAAAACAACCTAGCACCAAATAGCAAACATGTGGCAACCTAATACATGAAACTACATGAATTAAGAGGCCAAAGGTCTGGATGGATTGTAGGTTACCCCCCGAATGTGAAGGAAGAGAAAATCTATATGGTAAACCCTCCCCCGATTACAAAAGCCTCCCTCAAATTACTAGACCAGAAATGAAAAGAGGTGTCAAATCCTTTCTCTAAATTCTTAAGCCATGTCCAACCAATAAAAAGCGCGTCATCCATCAATTTATGACTATTGAAGCTTTCATTGTGGAAGATGATTCTGTTTCTGTGCCATCAAATAGTCCAGGTCAAGGCTACCCACCATATTAGCCATCTATGTGAGCTGACCCCACTTTTGTAAAAGAAGGAGTATTGACTGAAGTGTTCTTTCGGATTTTCAGAAAAGACACGCATAACATTTAGCCACGACATATATTCCCACCATAACGGCTTAATTCTGTCACAGCTGAAAAAAAGGTGTGCTGCCTCCTCATCAGTGTTCCTGGAAAAAGCACAGAGATTATCATTGAGGTCTATGTTTCTCCTATTAAGGTTCATCTTCGTAGGCAATCTGTCCCTAAGTAATCTCCAAGCAAAGCATGATGCTTTATTGGGGATTTTGACTTTCCAAAGGTGCTTGAAGACTTCATCTTGCTCCAAAATTGACCCTGCCCTATTGAGGAACCTATACGCACTCCCCACTGTAAATTTTCCACTCAAATCAGTCTTCCACTTCCACAAATCTTGTTGTTGGACTTGCAGACCAAAGCCTTGTATATCTTCTAGAAATTTTACAGCAGATTCTACCTCCCCCTCCATGAAAAATCTTCTCCACCGAAGTTGCCATTCCCAGCCTGAATGTGTTGATATACCCATTTGCTGGATATAGGTCTGTTGCTGATGAGAAATGTGATACAGACGTGGATACTTCTCCATCAACGGCACTCCCTCATTCTTCCAACTGTCCTCCCAAAACAGCACCTTCGATCCACAACCCACACTCCAAGTTAACCCACTCTGGAAACCATTCCCCTACCCGGTCAGATTGCATACTAAACTAAGATCCCTCCACCAAATGGATTCTCTACCAGACCTCCTAGATCCTTCCAAGCTTGGGCATTAAGGACTTAACTACGTTCAATCATGCCTTACTTGGGAAATGGTTTTGGAATATGTTTCATCAGCAGGATGATTTGTGGGTTCAAGTGCTGGATTCAAAGGCCCCCGCACTCTTTTGGTTGGCACACCGAATCCCAACTAACCCAAGCAACCTTTTTTTGATCAACACTCCCACCCCACAAAAATCTTCTCTGCAATCTCTCCAGCTTAGATCACCTTCTTCGGAACCCTGACAAAAGAAAACAGGAAAATAGGGATCGAGTTTAAAACTGATTTTATCAGTGTCACCTTTCCCCCAAAAGATAGGTGTTTCTGTTTCAAATTTGCTAGTTTCTGCTCATATTTCCCCTTACTAAGGAATACCATGTCTCACTTCGTCTTGGATTGGCCCCAATAGGGACACCCAAATATGAAAAAGGTAAAGACATTATTCTACAATTTAAGTAAGAGGCAGCATTGCTAGTCCACTGTTCATTCGCGCCAAAAGCCCCAAATCTACTCTTAGCAAAATTTATTTTCAGCCCCGACACCAATTCAAAGCTCCTCAACATGACCTTAATTGCTTTAACATTTTCTACCAATGCTGCCACAAAAATATGGTGTCATCAGCATATTGTAAGATGCTGATATCAACCTGTTTCTTCCCCACCTTATAACCCTCAAACAAATTCTTTTGTTGTGCTTCTCTCATCATTCCAGTAAGGCCCTCCGCGACAATATTGAACAAGAATGGGCTAGAGGGTCTCCTTGTCTGAGGCCACATTGTGGAGTGAACTCCTCAGTTGGGCTCCCATTAATCAATACAAAAACAGATGCAGATTTTAAACACCCTTCAATCCACTTAATCCACTTAGAACAGAATCCCAACCGCTTCATCATATATGACAAAAATTCCAAGCTAACTAAGTCGTATGCCTTTTCATAATCAACTTTAAATATGAGGCAACTTCTGTTAATTCTTTTTGCCTCATCCACCACTTCATTTGCTATAAGCACACGATGCAACAAATGCCTCCCTTCAATAAATGCAGATTGTCGGTGGTCAATGAGGGAAGGCAGCACCCTTTTCAGTCTAGTAGATAACACCTTCGCCACAATTTTATATGCACAGCCTATAAGGGGGATAGGCCTATAATCATTCAGACCCTGTAGATCATGTCCCTTAGGAATCAGGGCTATGAATGACGCGTTGCCACCCTTTGGAAAGACACCATTCACATAAAATTTGTCCATGAAACGAAGAAATTCAGTTTTGATGACATCCCAGAATTCTTTGATAAATTTAAAATTAAGTCCTTCAGGCCCAGGACTCTTCTCACTGCCACAAGCCCAAACAGTGTTCCTCACCTCAGTTGCGTCAAAACGTGCCATCAAAGCCTACTTGTGTTGTTGTTCAATGGTCAAGAAGTTAACTCCATCCAGATTAAGTCTAACCTGAGCCGGCTCTTCAAATCTGCTCTTGAAAAAAGATCTGACATATTCCTTAACCCTGTTTGGTTCCTCTAACCAGCACCTGTCAGCTAGCACTCCTCTCATCATATTTAAAGTTACTTGCCATCAAAGAACAACTATGTAAGAAGAGAGATGAGAGAGAATGGTAGAGAGAGAAACAGCGGGTGGGGGAGAGTGAATCATAGAGGTAGGTTTAGGCAGAGGTCTAAGGATAGCTCATGTCTCAACTTCGTCGGAAAAGGGCACCGACAACATGCTTCGGTGGCAGTGGAGGCACGAAGATGGGATGGCAACAGGAAAAACTGAAGGGATGCGGCAGATGTCACGTCCTTCTACTTCACTCGATTTCCTGAAGAGATGAGAGAAAGCGATCTGTTGTTTGAATTTAAAAAATGGGGTGACGTGCGGGAGATTTTCATCCCAAAACAGAGGAACGAGAGCAGAAGATATGGTTTTGTGCGCTTTAAAGGGGTCAGAGACATTTGCAAACTTGAAAGTTCGCTGGATAACTTGGTTGTGGGGGGTCTCAAGCTCCACGTGAATCTTCCCAAACATGACAGCGCTCGGATGCAAGGGGTAATGACAACGACTGAGCAGCACAATAGAAGGACCATGGAGGTCAAGCAGGTAGACAAGCATAAAGGCAAAGGAAAAGTTGGTGTGGATCAAGCGGGCACGTCGGGAGTAAAGAGGTATCAGCAGACCCGCCAGCCATCATACGCACAGGTGCTAAAAACAAGCAAGTATAGGCAGACATGGAGGAGGGCGTACGCAACAGCTACACCCTCTATATCGACTGTCCAGCTAGCAATCCCTGAGGAGAACTGGACATGGTGTCGTGAGGCTTGGGTCAGCAGATTAAGAAAGCTGTCGGCGTTCGACAGAATTGAAGAAGACCTTTTGTGGGACGGAGGAGAGGATATCAGGCCCAAATACTTGGGTGATGATATGGTATTACTCACGGGATTAAGCGATTCCAGAGCAGAACAAATGAATAGGGAGGTGGAAGAAACGGGTGTGTCACTGTTCAACTCTCTGGAAAAATGGAGTCCAAACTTAAGGACGGGTTTCAGGCTGGTATGGATCTTATGCTGGGGAATCCCACTTCACGCCTAGAAGAGGGAATATATCAGAAAGCTAGTTGCAGGGATAGGAGTAGTGGTGGAACTGGATGATGACACGGATGACCTCCACCGTCTGGATAGGGCACGGGTGCTCATCAAAACACCATGGCAGCCCACGATCAACCACAAGGTTGTGGCTACCATTAACGGGTCAGCTTACAACATTAATATCGTGGAAGAGACATGCTCCAATTCCTGCAAGTGTTTCAAAGGACGATACACTTCATCGGAGGAGGAGATTCAGTCCGACGAGAGCTCGATCGGGATCGGCGGAGAAGAGTCATCGGGGAGCAGCTTTGTCGCTGAAACTCCAGTGGTAGACTCAGCAGCGGGGGTGTGTAGGGATGCTGACGGCAAAAGTGGGGAGGAACAGGCTTTAACCGCGGGTCAATGCCACACGCAAGACTCGATGGTCCATCAACTGCGCTCTGACAGTAGGCACAGCTCCCAGGATGACGCTATGCTCGAGTTTGATGTGGGTCTGCATCATGCATCCAAATGACAAGGAAAAGGAGAGCGGTACCTATGTTCACGAGCAAGAGGTAGGTGACTTGCAGCTGAAACTGTCACGGTTTCGAGAGTGAGAGAGAGGACCGCTGGGGGTTTGGGAGCAGAACACACCATAAGTAGAAAAGTGGTGAGGGACCCACCCCTGGAGGAAAGTGAAAAGCAGCTGGAGACACTTGAGGACAGAGATGTACAGGATGCTATAACCCCTCCTGTGGGTCCTGGGAGCAGAAGCCTTGATGCAAGTCAATACAAAATTTTGGGCCACAATGTAGTTGGGCCCAATTTGCTTAGAAACCAAACTAATAATCAGTGGAAGGTCTATTCCAGGAATAGGGGGTGCAAAAAGGAGCCTGGGCCCAACAGAGTTATAGACAAACAATTTGGGCTTGATAAGAAGCAGCCTCTGGAGAAAGACATTGAAGCTAATATTCTACAACCCTTCTCGTCCCCAACAATGGAGCGTGGTAGCGGATTAAAAGACATTGCTGGTTGGGGGGATAGACAGTTGGGAACCACCTCTTCCGAGAAGGCAAAGGCTGATGGCAGATTGGTAGAAGATGACTGGAGAACAGAAATAGATGGTGAATGGAAACTGGCAAAATCACTTGGCTTAACTTGTTGCAATCAAGTTGATATGATGAAAGCAATGTCAGACCTGGAAGAAAGAGATTTGGCTGAGGTTCTGAGGTTGGGAAGCAGCCAAGTCAATCAATGAAGATTATCTCATACAATATAAGAGGGTTGGGAAGGGGGGTAAAATGGGCTGCAATTAGAAAATTGGTGGTAAAGGAGAAGGTGGACATGCTATGTCTGCAGGAGACTAAAAAAGATAACATTGATGTCAAGATATGTCAAGCACTGTGGGGTGATTCGGAGGTTAGTTGGGAATTTTTGCCAGCAAGCAACAGAGCTGGCGGATTACTATGCATTTGGAGTAAGGAGGTCTTTAAACTAGATAACAAGGTGCTTGGTGCTGGATTTATTCTTTTGGAAGGTGCATGGGTTGCAGATGGATCTAAAGTTGTCATACTGAATGTACATTCACCATGTGAGACCTCGTTGAAAAGGAAGCTGTGGGAAGACATCAGGCAACTGAAAAATGCAAATATGGGAGGCTTACGGTGTATTTTGGGTGATTTCAACAATATCAGAAGATCCTACAAAAGAATGGGGATCTGCCTGAGATCTCAAGATGGTGGGTTGGTGCGGGAAGTTAACGATTGGATTGCAGAATTGGAGATTGAAGATGTTCCCTGTGTTGGATGTAAATTCACTTGGTATAGGCCAAATGGGACTGCTAAAAGCAGACTTGATAGAGCTCTAGTCTCAGCTTCATGGCTTGACAAATGGCCGGATACTACTCAGTTCATATTGGACAGAAACTTCTCCGACCATTGCCCTATCTTATTGAGATCCTCACAGGTAGATTGGGGTCCAAAGCCATTCAGGGTACTTGATTGCTGGTTTCAGGACAGATCGTTCAGGTAGGTTGTGCGTGATAGCTGGAATTCAACTGTGGCCAGTGGGTGGAAGGGATTTGCTTTAAAAGAGAAGCTCAAAGCTCTGAAACAGAAACTGAAAGCCTGGAATAAATCCCAATTCGGGGATGTCCAGCAGAAATTGAAGAATATTGAAGCGGAGCTTAATAGAATAGAGACTGAGGGTGATGATAGAATTCTATCTGATGATGAGATAAAGAATAGGAAACTGCTACAAGAGGAGGTGTGGGTTGCTGCTTTGTCCAATGCCTCACTATTAAGACAAAAAGCTAGGACTAGATGGCTCAAGGAGGGAGACTGTAACTCAAGATTTTTTCACTTGATTGTAAACTGGAAGCGCAGAAATAATATGCTGAGAGGAGTGTTGGCCAATGGATGTTGGATAGAGGAACCAAACAAGGTTAAGGAACATGTCATCTCCTTCTTCAAAAGCAGATTTCAGCAGCCGGTTCAGGGTAGACCTAAGTTGGATGGTGTGAACTTCATGACCATCTAACAGCAACACAAGGAGGCTTTGGTGGCACGGTTTGAAGCATCGGAGGTGAGAGACGTTGTTTGGGCTTGTGGTAGTGAGAAGAGCCCTGGGCCAAATGGAATCAACTTCAAATTCATCAAAGAATTCTGGGAGGACATCAAGACAGATTTTCTTCGCTTTATGGATGAATTCTTTGTGAATGGCAGTTTCCCTAGGGGTGGCAATGCATCCTTCATTACCTTGATCCCTAAGGGCCAGGATCCACAGGGCCTGAATGACTATAGGCCTATCTCCCTCATTGGATGCTCATATAAAATTGTGGTGAAGGTACTATCTACTAGACTGAAAAGGGTACTGCCTTATCTCATTGACCACCGACAATCTGCATTTATCGAAGGGAGACATCTGTTGCAAGGTGCGCTCATAGCAAATGAAGTAGTGGACGAGGCTAGAAGGAAAAATAGAAGCTGCCTCATATTTAAAGTTGATTATGAGAAGGCATATGACTCAGTTAGTTGGGAATTTTTGTTCTATATGCTGAAGCAGTTGGGTTTTTGTTCAAGGTGGATTATGTGGATTGAAGGGTGCTTGAAATCTGCATCTGTTTCTGTACTGATTAATGGGAGCCCAACTGAGGAGTTCATTCCGTATCATGGCCTCAGACAAGGAGACCCTTTAGCCCCCTTCTTGTTCAATATTGATGTTGAGGGTCTTACCGGATTCATGAGAGAAGCACAACATAAGAAGCTGTATGAGGGTTATAAGGTGGGGAACAAACAGGTTGATATCAGCATCCTACAATATGCTAATGACACCATATTTTAGAAAATGTTAAAGCAATCAAGGTTATGCTGAGAAGCTTTGAATAGGTGTCGGGGCTGAAAATCAATTTTGCTAAGAGCAGATTCGGGACTTTTGGCATGGATGAACTGTGGACAAGCAATGCTGCTTCTTTTCTGAACTGCAGCGTGATGTCTTTACCCTTCTCTTATTTGGGTATCCCTATTGGGGCTAATCTAAGACGATGTAAGACATGGGATTCCTTAGTCAGGAAATGTGAAAGGAAACTAGCAAGCTGGAAACAGAAACACTTATCTTTTGGGGGAAGGGTGACACTGATAAAATCAGTTTTAAATTCGATTCCTATTTTCATGTTTTCTTTTTTCAGGGCTCCGAAGAAGGCGATAGCTAGATTGGAGAGAATTCAGAAAAGATTTTTGTGGGGCGGGAATGCTGATAAATAAAAGGTGGCTTGGGTAAGGTGGGATCTGGTGTGCCAATCAAGAGAGTGCGGTGGCTTGGGCATCAAGGATTTAACTTCATTCAGTCATGCTCTACTTGGGAAGTGGTTGTGGAATATGTTTCACCAGCAGAACAATCTGTGGGTTCAGGTGTTGGATTCGAGATATGGCAGGTGGAGGAGCTTGGTTGGATCTGGGAGGTCTGGAAGGGAGTCAATTTGGTGGAGGGACCTTAGTTTGGCATGCAATTCGAATGGGGTGGGGAATGGGCTGATGAGTGGGATAACTTGGAGTGTGGGCTGTGGATCAAAGGTGGTGTTTTGGGAGGATGGCTGGAGGAATAAGGGTCTGTCGCTAATGGAGAAGTACCCAAGACTAAATCACATATCCCACCAACAACAGAATTATATTCGGCAAATGGGTATCCCATCACACTCAGGCTGGGAGTGGCAGCTTCGATGGAGAAGGTCTTTCATGGAGGGGGAGGTTGAATCAGCTGTCAAATTCTTAGAAGACATACAGGAGCATAATCTGCAAGTCCAACAGCAAGATTTGTGGAAATGGCAGGCTGATCCGAGTGGAAAGTTTTCAGTGGGAAGTGCGTATAGGTTCCTTAATAGGGCAGGGGTAGCTGTGGAGCAGGATGAAATCTTCAAAGACCTATGGAAAGTCAAAATCCCCAGTAAAGCATCATGCTTTGCTTGGAGATTGCTTAGGGACAGATTACCTAAGAAGAAGAACCTAAAAAGGAGAAGTATAGACCTCAATGATACCCTATGCCCTTTTTGTAGGAACACTGAAGAGGAGGCTGCACACTTATTTTTTAGCTGCGGCAGAATCAAGGTGCTCTGGTGGGAATCTATGTCATGGGTAAATATTTCGGGTGTCTTCGCTGAAAATCCGAAAGAACACTTCAGCCAAGTTGGTCTCTTTCATAGTATCGGGGTCACCTCGTATAGATGGCTAATATGGTGGTTAGCTTTGACTTGGAACATTTGGTGACATAGAAACAGAATTATCTTCCACAATGAAAGTTTTAATAATCTTAAATTGATGGATGACGCGCTCTTCACTTGCTGGACATGGATTAAGAATTTGGAGAAAGGATTTGACGACTCCTTCCACTTTTGGTCTAGTAATTTGAGGGAGGCTTTTGTAATCAGGGGAGGGTTTACTACCTAGATTTTCCCCCTGTATTTTGGGGGTAACCTATAATCCATCCAGACCTTTGGCCCCTTAATTCATGTAATTTTCATGTATTAGGTTGCCACAGGTTTGTCTATGGTGCTAGGTGTTTTTGTATTGGTACTACTTGTACTATGATCTTTTTTTTATATATAAATATACTTATCTTTGCTGATCAAAAAAAAAAAATTCTGCGCTTCCAGTTTACAGTCAAGTGAAAGAATCCTGAATTGCAGTCCCCCTCCTTGATCCATCTAGTCCTAGTTTTTTGTCTTAGTATTGAGGCATTCAACAAAGCGGCATCCCACAGCTCCTCCTGTAACTGCTTTCTTCTCTTTATCTCATCATCAGTCAAATGTCTATCGTCACCAACAGTTTCTATTCGGTTGAGCCCCGCTTTTATTTTCTTCGATTTCTGCTGAACATCCCCAAATTGGATGATGACAATGTCAATGATTATGATAGGGACTTAGGTACCCCATAATACCCAAGTCCCTAGAGCACATAACTGCTTCTAACAACCAACGCCCCAGCAGCTGACTCTATGACGCTTCACTCAGGCTTTTTAGCCAACCCTTCTAGCCAGCCCTTTCTGAGACACTAGCAACCAGCTCCGATACCAATTGATAAGATCATTGGGGAAACCACACCACAAAAGCTAGTTGTTGTGGTTAGAGAACCTAAAGCTATACATATCCCACACTAGAATCCCTCCCACACTTCCAGTGTGGAACTCAAATCTCATACCTTGCAAGCGGATCCTAACATCCCACCACGCTTTGCAACCCCAGCATCCATGCAAACCAATTGTGCATTAGTCCTTTGACTAGTCTTGGACAAAACACTGTATGCTAGCGTCATGCCCTCACCAGTGGGACATCGTGGAAGGATTTGACACCAGTTAATAAGCACCTAAGCACTTGGGGAACCCTCTATATAAATGTTCCACAAAGATCTTAATTAACAGAATGCTGAAAACAATTTTAATGGAACATTAGATGTGAAAAATTACATCTTGACTGCAGTTGATAGTTGACTTGGGGAACCCTACCTTTAAAAGCTAGTTATTTAAAAGTCTATGTATATAGATGGTCCGCAAAGATCTTAACTACATGTTTGGTAACAATTTTAATGGGACATTTGATGTGAAAAGCCATGGCTTGATTGAAGTTGATAGTTCTTGGAAAACTGCATTTTTAAATTGTTTCCAAACATGCACTAAATGGATTTACCCACATATTTTGAGATTTAGGGGATATAATCCACCAAACTACAGAATCCCTACTTTCTCATTTTCCCTAACTTATTAAAGGAACAACTGTTCTTAATTTTTCTTTTCACTGTAACAACTGTTCTTAATTATGTAGAACTCTACTTTCCCTATTTTATGACGACTCCATTCTATATAATGGGGAGCAAACCTCCCAAGTGTGATAATCCCACCATAGCCTCTCTCAATTATAAACATTTGCAGCCCCTTTGCTAACTTAAGCATCAAAATGTCTTTGTAGATACATCTACCCTCCATCAACACTTTGGCAAGAAGCAGGTCATGTAGAAGGATTGTGAATAGGGCTAGAGAACCCACATTGAAGATAGGTAACAAGTATCAACACATCTTCATTTATTGTATCATGTGCAGAATTAAAGTTGCAATCATAAAAACATAATATTGAAAGCCAATTACCGTTTTCATGAAAGTCTATTCGGCATCGTGAACAGTGAATCATTTCAAATGACTCACTAGGATACGGTAGTTGTTTTGTGGACAAGGCAGAGATCATTGCACCAATCCCTCGTTCTAATGCAAATTGAATCTGATTTTCATGACCATCCTTGGGGGCAAAGGACATTGTTCGT
>PYAF01005468.1:306913-319602 GCA_007407185.1 Glycine tomentella
TTAGAAAAATTAGGCTAGTGGCATTTAGGCATGGAAGATTTCATGATGGAGCTGCGGCCTAGGAGCAAGAAGAAAGAATGCACGAGCACCATGACTATCTCATATAAAATCTATTTTATATGCTTGTATGTTTTAAAAACGACTAGTATGCATGAGATAGAGTATCGCGAATGTATGTTTTATTATGCATGTCCAAAAGTGACTAGTGTAATTCGATAGATGTTTGACATAAGATATGAATAGCATGATAATAGTACTTACATGTTTGATGAGACCCATTAAAATAAAAGAAACCCTTAAAAGGAATCAATTATTAAGCACATAATTACCTCCCACCACTAATGCCACTCGAAATTCCTTTACATGGTGGTGCGCCACAACTCAGTTGGGACCCACTGTTTTGTTGAATAAGAGCAGTATTAGAAGTGTGAGACACTTAAGGTGCTGGTTAGTGCTTAACTGAATGCATGAGTTACAGGCTCAGCCGGGCTTATGTATTTGGGGTAATAATGTCAGGTTGGTTGCATGAGATGCACCACTAAGTGACATGGAGTTGTCAACCTGATGCTAAGAGAAGGTATGAGATACTGTTAATAAGGATCAACCCATTATTTAGTTTAATTTTGTGGTCTCAGACAAAGATTAAAATAAATAATCGTACTCTTAATCCCACTAAGGTAATTTTAAGATAAAATAACCCTTAGTCAAAATAACAAGGGTAATTGACTTAGATAAAATAGTGGGAGGGGCATGTTATTTAAAGTCTAATAATTTGTTCTTATTTCATATCAATATATTGATTAGTTTATCTTTACATCTTCTTAGTTAATAATATGACTAATCAACTGTCACTGCGCTCTATTCTCGATACGAACAAACTGAATGCTTCAAATTTTACGGACTGGTATCAGAACCTGAGAATTGTTCTTAGGGCCAAGAAAATCGCTTATGTCCTAAAAGGTAATTTACCTATAACTCCTAAGGAAGGGGAAGCTGATTATGAGTTCTATGACATGGAAGCTCATAAGCAGCACATGAATGACAATACAATGGCAGTATGCATCATGTTGGCATCCATGTCGCCTGAGCTACAAAAGCAGCATGAGTCTAACACCTCAACTTATCATCTGTTATTATTGATTTTTAATGAAAATTCTTTTCAATTTGCTTAAAAATACTAAACTACAATTTTTCATTACTGAGTAATATTCATAATTCTGAAATAACATATAATAAGATTACAAAAGATTGATATTTATAAATCTGATGTAAAGTAAAATACAGACTGATATCAATTCTATTACATAGTATAATCAACTAAAACACTCTGTAACAAAGAAATACATCTTCAAACATAATCTCTTCAAAATATTATATCTTCAAACAAAATTCTCTTCTTATAGACAGCTAGTGGTCTCTCTTTGTTATTCATCTGCTCGCTCGAATAACATTAAGGTCATAGCAGGTGTCAACCACAGACACAAAGCACAGGGTAAGTTTATGATAAACATAATTTAAGCTAATATATTCAATATGTAAATTTTCATAACAACATCCTCAAAGATGCATGATTCTTTTAGACTCTTATCATGATGCATGATTCTCTTAAACTCTTTCAATAATTGGTACCAATAGTCAAGATAGCCCCATCCTAGCACAGAACTGAAACGATCAGTCAGGATCCCACAGTGTTGCAACAGGATTCTCACCTACACTTTATGTGATCATCATGGGTGGCATGATTTCCCAACTGCCAAGTACCCCCCAGCTGAGACCTCTCTTATCTGAGCGCTCGAACTCAGTTCCTGCAGCTATCTGACACACCTCCTCTTGAGGCAAATAATGCGAACTAACTCCCGCCGGGCATATGCATATGAGACATATAAGACTGATTCACTTTAAGGTATAACTCTTTTCATCATCTCATTTATTTTCAACATCAGTCTTTAATTCATATCTCACATACTTTACTCAGAAACTCAACATAAAATATAGAACTCAACTTTATATTCATGTACAGAATCTCAGCATATTATTCATGTACAGAGGTTTATAGAAACACTTAGTAACACATGGAATTTAGAAAAATTCATAGAAACTTTTAGCAACACATGAACTTCATAGAGATTCATGGAAACACTCAACAACACATGAACATTCAAACATTTATTCAAACACCAACAACACTTAAACTATCTTTATCATAAAGCTTCCCTCTACATACTTATTCAAACACAAGTAATACTTAAATTATCTTTACCATAAAACTTCCCCATACATACCTTGTAACCTCTTGATAATTTTGTCTTTCTCTTCCTTCAAGGCTTGACAAACTTTCCCTAAAGATGCTAGCCTCTTCTACACGTGATCTTCAACGAGAAGTGGATTCTTCTTCTCACTTGATTTAGGCTTTAATAAGGGAAGGATGAAATGAAATGAAGGTGGTGTGAGGGGGAGACATTCACGTGAATGAGGTATAGGAAGTGCCTTGAGAATGGCTTGCACTTAAGGCCTCCCCTTCCCTTTATATAGTGTTTAGAAAATAATTTAATATTCAAAGACATTTTTGCCCTTCCTAACTTAATTACCTTCAATTTGTTCCATCCTAACTTAATTATTTCTTATTCCATTAGATTCTAACTAAGTTCATTATGATTCTTTTACTTTATTAAGAAAAATCTTCAAGATTCATTATGTTGCCTACAAGTGTCATTACACTTGTCTTTATCATAAGCCTCCCTTTCCAAGTGTCTACTTACTTGGCATTTCTTGAAGTTTCTCTTACCACTTGTCCACTTTCATGAAGATTCTCCCATCTTATACATGGTTCACATGAAGACTAGATAAATGGAGAGAGATCTTTGCTTCATTTTCATGTTACTTGTATCCATGCTGTACAAGTGTCCTTCCACTTGTATTCATCCTATGGCTTGTCTTTCCAAGTGGCTATTCAAGAAATTTCTCCTTCCTTCTACACCATGCTTCATGTGATTCATCAAGGGAACAAGAGAAGATTTTTCTTCTCATTTTGTGCCCATATATGATAGCTTTCTCATTCCTATATTAATAGTGAGTTACAAGTGGCTAGATATTTCTTAAGCCTTTATGATTATATCTTATTATTTTAATTTATGAAGCTTAAGATATTTTTCTTAAAGAGAAGAAAATTATATGATTCTCCTTTTATCCACATGTCACCTTTCATGAGGAAGAAGAATTCAATTTGAAAATGGCCTCACACATGGCATTCTTTAAGAGAAAATAAAGTTCAAGTTGGAATTGTCTTCACACATGGCATTTCATAGGATGAATGCTGAAATTTAGGGGGAGTTTAGGTGTAAATTGGAACCCAATCAATTGACATAAAGCTAAATTAAAGTTTCATGAATCATATTTGCTTTAACACTTGTTTCTTGGCAAAAGGCAATTGAAATTTTTCAAGTATATAAAGCTTGAGGTTCATCAATGGATTCCCAATTCATCTCCAAGTATCTAAGCTTAATCAAATTGAAGATTTGGCATGTTTAAAGCCAAAAATGGGGAGATTGTTGATTCAAGAGGAGTCATGCAATGAATGAACTGGAATCGAGCCTTAAGTATTTTGTGCTTTCAACATGCCTCATTGGAAAATGTCAAAGAAAGCTATTGAAGACCAATTTGATTCATGTGAAAGGAAAACTTAGTAATCTGATAATCCAAAAGCATATCATGCATTATCATTCATTCTGGGTTATTAGAATTAAGGTCTAAGTAAAAGGCATTCCCAAGTAAAGCATTTAAAAAGATAAGTTTTTGGAAAAATGTTGTTTTCCTGCATTAATCGATTACTACATTGATGGCATCGATTATTTTGTTCTTCATGCCTTCTGGAAAACACATTAAGATCGTTGTAATCGATTACATATCGAATTAATCGATTACATAAGCTAAATGAGAAAAATCATGTTGACTGTCTTAATCGATTACCAACTATTTGTAATCGATTACACCCATGCAAATGAATAACATGTCCTGCTGGCTTCATCGATTACCACATTTTTGTAATCGATTACTGAGTGCATTTACAAAACATGTGTGACTGTCTTAATCGATTACTTCACGGAATAATCGATTACATTGTTCATTGCTCAAACCCAGAAAATATCAGGAACATTTTAATCGATTACATTCTTGGATTAATCGATTACATATGCGAAATAATCGATTACAGGAGCGTGTTTAATCAATTATTTTCAGTTAGAAAGTTGTTATAAATAGAAACCTCTTGCTCTGTTTTTATAACTTTTGAGAAATTCGTATACTGAGCAATCACAAACGTTCATGAGCTTTCTTTAGTGAGGTTTCTGAGTTTCTAACATTATATAGGCTTCACAAATTCGTATGGGTTTTTGATTTTGTGAAATGAAGCATCATCATTGTTTCAAAGCATAAGGAAAGGAATGCATTGAGTTTGTAATCTCTCTTTCAACCTGATTGAATCATTCCTATGCATATATTCTTTGGATTATCAGGTGATATCTTTCCTTAGTCTTTGAAGGTGTAATTCTTTTAATTGATTTCTGTAAAGATTGGCTTATTGCAAATAGGTTTCTTGCTTGATGTTTAGAGATAGTGTTTCTCTAAGGGAAACTGAGTAGTGTTCTCAGTTTGAGGTTTGGTTTCTAAGAGTCTAATAGTGTTTTAGATCTCTGAACTTTATCTAGGGTTGATAAAGAGAGGCTTGTAATATCTTGTAAGAATATTTTTGCAACAGGGGAACTCTACTCTAGTGTTGAGTGGAAGAACTGGATGTAGCTTCATAGTGTTTGAAATGAACCAGTATAAAAATCTGTGGCTAATCTTTCTTCTCTTCTCTTCATCTCTAAATTGCTTTGGTTATGATTCAAATTGTTTGCACAGAAAGTTTTTCTCAGTCTATTGGTTTCTTGACAAAGAAATTTGATTGAATACAAGAGTTTTGGTTTTAAATATTTTTTAAAGTGATAAAGATCCAGTGGCAACTCTGATTTGTAAAATTTTAATTTACCAAGGTTCAACCAATTCACCCCCCTCTTGGTTGTATAGAAGTATTCCTTTCATTTTCAACCTGTGCCATTGGCTGAGGAAGAAGGAGAAGGAGATGATGAAGAAGAACATCAATTAGGAGCTGTTGAGGAAGCTCAAGATGAGCCTGCACCATCTGGACCACACTATTCAATTTGAATCTTTGATGATTCAAAAGATAGATGCATTGTTCTCACTCCATCATGAATAAAGGGATGAAGATCCTTGGAAGAATTAAAGTCTAGGATGAAGAACATAGAATTTAGGATCTTTAGGGATGAATCTAGAGATATGGATTAGTCCTTGTCTTAGTTTGTTATGGTTGATTTTAATTATGTTATTTGTTTCTTTTTCATATGCTCTGTATTTCCCTTAAATGACTATTGAATTTCACCTATTTCTTTTTCTATGATTGTCTACTTCTGTTATTTTTAATTTGGTATGCCAAATAGGGGGAGTAGATTATTAGATATTAGATATAAATGATTAAAAGGGAATAAGAATGAATGTTTAATTCAGGGGGAGATGTGAATGAGCTAAGCATGATTGAACTAGTTATAATTGTCTGAATGTTATGAATGATGAATTTGTTTTAGCAAAAATCAAGTTTTGGACATAATACTTGGTCTTTGCAAGTGCTGAGAATTTTTCAGGATAAACATCTCTTCCTAGAAAGGCATGTTCCATCAATCAAATATTTGGCATGCTCAAATCAAAAAGGGGGAGATTGTTAGCTATGAGGAAAATGAAGTTATGGAATCAAGAAGAAGATGAATGCAAGTTTTGATGTTTTACATGCCCACTCAATTGATGGCATTTGTAATTTCTTACTCAAGCTTGGTTCAAGTGGTTAAAGCCTCATAATCCTCACCATTTTGATTGATTCATGCATTCATACATACATTAAATAATTTCTAATCATATGGTAATAAACATTTAGATGTTAAGTCATAAAGGCAATTAGATTTTTAGAAAAACTGTATTTCACTATTTTAATCAATTACCTATATGATATAATCGATTAAATGCATGTGAATAGGTCTGCATATTGCCTTATGAACATTTTAATTGATTACCATTGGTTCGTAATCGATTAAATAAGTCTAACACAGAATCAAACGTGCTCTGTGATAATCGATTACATCACGGAATAATCGATTATCTGAGTCACTGCATAATTCACAAATGCATTTTATCTGGTTTAATCGATTACCAAATTATTGTAATCGATTAAATATACATTAATGAGTTTTTCACATTGTATGTGATAATCGATTATTTGAGAAATTAATCAATTATCTATGTGCAGCAGGAAACACAAGTGATCTGGAATAATCGATTACAAGATGACTTAATCGATTATTTTGTTCTTGACATTTTTCCAGAATCCTGATGAACACTTTAATTGATTATCTAGTTAAAATAATCGATTACATGAGTTAAAATAATCAATTACATTGTCGAAATAATCGATTACAGTTAGTTAAGTCTATTTTTTTTTATAAATAGAACAGCTTGCACTGGTTTTTAAAAAAGAGATACTTTGTGAACTTTTCGTACAAGCACTTAGAAAATCACCTTCAAGAGTCATAATACACAAAGAAAGAGGGAGATTAGAAAATCAAAAAGATTCTAAGAGTCATGTTATGAAGTCATTGTCTACATGATGCAAAGTTTTGTTCAAGCTTTCTGATTAAAGAAGTCATCAAGAAAGATCATTTGAATACATTCTCAGTCTGGTTAGATCATTCATTTTGTTGAATTCACTGAGGAATGAGAGGTGATATCTTTCTTGAACTATAAGCTTGGTTATTGTTGATATTTGTGTTGTATTTGTTGTTGAATGTTCTTATAGCAAATTGTGATCTTTAAAGCTTTATCTAGAGAGGTTTCTAGAGGGAAGAACAGAGAGGGGATCTCTAGTTCTAGATCTTTTGAAAAATCTATAGGTTTATATTTTGAATTTTACCTAGGGAGGGTAAGAGAGATCTTTGTAAGCTTGTAAAGATATTTGTTATAGTGGAACTCTGACCAAGTGTTGGTTAGAGGAAAACTGGATGTAGCCTCCGGGGTTGAGAGGTGAACCAGTATAAATCTTGTGTGTTTGAATATTTCTGTTTATATTCATATTGTTCTTGAAGTATTAAGTTTTTATTCATATTACAAGATTGGTCACAACACTAAAGTGGTTTGATTGGTTAAGGTGAAATTTTCGTTTTAAGGAAAAAGTTTTTGTGAAATAGAAGATGGAGATATTGTTTTCTTAATTGTTTTTAAAAGATACGATCCTTCTTGAAAGTTTTCCGCTGTAGCATTTTTGAAAGGAAATTTTAAAAACTCTGAGGTAAAACCAATTCACCCCCCTCTTGGTTATTTGTACAAGTGTTCATTATATTTTCAAACTACAAAGTTGATACCAACATAGTTTGACTTGGTTGGTAAATAACTTTGTTCCTTAAGTATGGGGTCATGAGTTTAATTCTTAGCATGTGTATTGAAAAACATCTATTGAAAAATGTCAACCTCTTACATGAATCTCAGTACCATGAAATATTAGTCATTGACTTTCGACTGAGGAATACTCCAATTCACCCAAAAACTAAAAAAGTTGGTTAACAACAATTAATTGCACCAATCTCAATTAAAAATAAGTCATTTTCTAAATTGCCTTATATTTAAATTCGATATCAAGAATAAGTCATGGAAATTAAAACCCCTATTAAAGGAAAAATATTTTGGAAATAATCTCGTTAAATGAAGTAAAATTAGTTCAGGTTTGCTTATATTTAAAATCAACACTCAATATATTTTTTTTGCTTATATTCAAAACAAGATGGAGTATCTTTTAAAAAATTCATTTTAGTCATGTAACTTTTAAACTTGGGTCAATTTTCTCTTCTAAAATGGTCGCTTTTTAATTTCAAAGCACAATTTTGAGCTTTTTTTTTTACTAACTTAATACATCAAACTTGTCTCATTATATTTACTTACATAAATATTATGGTGAAAATTGTGTAGAAAATAAGTTCCACAACAACTACAAAATAATTTAATATTAGACTTTTTTAATTTTTTGTTAGACTCAAGTTTCATTTTTTTTAGCATCAATTGGACTATATATATAGTTTCCGTGTCTTGAATAAGCTAGAAAGAGTTCAAAATCATATTTCAAAATAAAATAAAATAAATATTATTTCAGAAGGATCAAAATGAATCTTAAAATAAGATTAAAAAGAACTAAAAGTATAATTTAGCCTACATAATAATATCCTAAAACATATGTCAGATAAAAACATAATTCATCAAAATATTTGAAAATTCAATTTCTTTTACAACAAAAAAAAACTCATAATTTCATTCATAATAAGTGAGTGAATACAATTTGGAATGAAACAAAAAAAATATATATAGCTAGCATTAAATCTACGTACCCTAGTTAAAACATGATCTATGCGATTAGCTTGCTTGTGAACAAACTTTGTAAAACATGTTTCTTGGGAAACCTCATGACTACAATTCTTTAAAATGTCTCCCACCTCATTGTTTGGAAAAAAAGTTTGGTTAAAAGCATCCACAATTGGCTTGCAGTCTGATTCAAAAATGTAGAAGCAAATAACACTAGAAAGGGGCTTGAATTGTGTTTTTAAAAATTTTAAACTTTTTCTTTGGCCAAAAACATGTTTATCATCCGATTCATGTTTTATAGAAAACAGATAGAGAATTTTGAAAAGACTTTTATCAAACAATGGTTTTCTTTATCAAATCAAAACAAATATATGATCTAAAAATAAATTCAAATCCTTTGTCAGTAAACCACAGAGATAAAAAGTAAAAAATAGCACTCAAGAGTTTATACTAGTTCATTTTTACCATAAGACTATATCTGTAACATCCTTCCAATTACTAAATTATGCCTAGGTCATAATAAGTAACTAGAAGATGTTAACTTTTCTAATGTAAATTTTTTAACCAAAATCGATTGAGAAAAACTTATCTCAATCTTTGAAAATTACGCTTATATAGAGCCTGTAGAGACTTTTTGGTCTCTTTAATAAATTACAACTTAGTAATAACTTGTAAATAATATTCCCTACAATAATAGTAATGTCCATATATTACAAAGCATATAACAAAATACTACAAGTCTGCAACATTAAAAGAAATCTTTCAACTTGTCCTCACTTTGTAGCTTTTCCTTTCGATTTACCTGTCTGAAATGACACGGGAACATACTAAAACAGTGAGAATTTCAAAGAATTCCCAGTAGGTGAAGATTTACTTATCATACAGTGTCATCGTCATCATTCCAACTACTTCGGTTTATTAAAAAAAAATGTGAACAATTATAGTTGATTTTTAATTTCATAAACATATAAACTGAAGTAGATTCATTTTATTCACAAACACTTAAAAAGAATCTCATACTTCATCATTAATGCAAGCATCATTTTCAATCATGTTAATGCATAGCTTACCTTTGTTATTTTCCTCTTTAATACCCTAAACTAGACAATAAGCTCTTGACTAGACTTAGGTTGCTCCCGCAGGGTCGTGCTCAGCTCAACTGTATCACCCTTTGGGGTCTCATAGGGTCGTGCTCAGCTTAACTGTATTACCCTTAGGTCAATATGTCTTTCCCGTAGGGTCGTGCTCGGCTTAACTGTATCACCCGTTGGGTACCATCAGGGTCATGCTCAGCTTAACTGTATCACCCTTCAGGTATTATCTTTCTTTAGTCTTTCCCTCAGGGTCATGCTCGGCTTAACCGTATCACCCTTCAGGTCTTATCTTTTTATCTTTCTTAATGCACATGACATGCTCAATGACATGCAAAGCTACATAACTCATGCCATACAATTATGTCAACAAACATCAAGATTTCATCATCACAAAAGAAAATCGTAACAAAGAACATCATAACAACAAGATTTTTCACTACATATGATTCGGTTCTTCCTATAATCTATACTCATCTAACATTCATTAAATTCACATCTTTTAATATATTAAACTATACTTCCTAAGATTTCTAAAAAGGTATCACATGCCTCAATTGGAGTTATAAAACTTTAGATATAATATTTTAAAAATAGAACTTTAAATCTGCCAGCAGTCTCAAAATTCCACACTAACATCTCCTAGTGTTTTCACGATTTCAAGCAGTAAAAATTCTAGTTTTATTTGAAATTTATATATGCTATAGTTGCATTTAGATCTTTAATTCCATATATCATACACCTTATTTGAGTAAGAAATGAGAGAGAAATAAATTTTGTAAAACAGATGGCAGAAGCTGTTTGGGTGTGGACAGTTTTCGACAACTTGAGCTAAAATAATTTCTGGGCATGATTCACTACTTAGTTTGGTTCCATATTTTAGGACAACATAGAGGACATCCTAATCTTTAAAATGAGTGGTCAAACATCTCATTTGGTTAAGTATAGAGGGAGATATGGAAATTTCAAAACAGTCCAAAATATAGCTTACAGCCATACGAATAATCTCAAGAATCAAATGACAAATAAACCTAACTTTCACCTACCTCAAACAAGTTTTCTTCCAATTCCTCCAAGTATTTGGCTGCACCTCAAGTTATTGAAAGAATAAAAGGCTTGTCTTGTATTTGATGCTTTGGAAAGGTGAAAAAGGCAATAGAAGTGAAGGACTATGGTTTCTATATCAAGAAGGAAGTGAGAAAGCAAAGTGAAGAGAGAAAATGCAATTGACCATAAGTTTGAGGGGAATAGCATGGCTTGTGCAGAATTTTAATTCAAGGGGGTATTTATAGGAAAATATTTAGTTAGGATGTAAAGAAATTAGTTAGAATGTAACTTAGTTAGTCTTTGGTTTGGTTCTAAAGTAATTAAGTAATCATGACCTTAAGATATTTTAATTTTATGCATTAAATGCATGCTTACTAAGCAAGAAGCAAGATTGTTGATTCAAGTGAACCAAGCATCAATGAACAAATATCAAAGCTTCAAGATTTTGTGATTTCAACATGCTCAAAGGAAAAGTTCCATGGAAAGCTTGAAGACAATTTGATTAATGTAAAAGGAAGTATATGATCTGATAATCCAATTGTGCATATCATGCATTATTTATTAATCTAGGATTGTTAGATTAAAATAATTAATTAAAGAGAAGTCACAAGTAAGGATTTAAAAAAGCTAAGTTTTTGGAAAAATGAAGCCTTGCTGAATTAATCGATTACACGGCTAATAGAATTGATTATTCTGTTCTTCGTGCCTTTAGAAAACAAATCATGAACATTGTAAGCGATTACATATCGAATTAATCGATTACTTAGGCCTTTTATGAGAAATGGAACTCTCTGGCTTAATCGATTACAGAAATTGGTAATCGATTACAAGGTGCATTTAGAAAAACTTGTGGCTCTGGCTTAATCGATTACGTATCGGAATAATCGATTAAATGGTTCATTCTTGGAACTCTGGACTTACAATGAGCATTTTAATCGATTACTATCTTGATTTAATCGATTACATATACGAAATAATCGATTACTGGAGCGGGTTTAATCGATTATTATCAGTTAAAAAAAGCTGTTATAAAAGGAACCTCTCAGGCTGAGGTTTATAACTTCTGTGACTTTTGATTTTTTCGAGTTCTAAGCATTCACAAATATTCTGAGCTTTCATTAGTGACATTATCTGATTTCTAAATACATTGAGGCTTCACAAATTCATATGGGTTTTTGAATCAAGAAGGTGAAGAATCATTGTTCATTCAAAGCATAGGAAAGGAATGCATTGAGTTGGTAATCTGTAATTCAATCAGTTGATTCATTCATGTGCATGCATTCTTGGATTATCAGGTGATATCTTTCCTTGTCTTTGAAGGTGTAAAACTGTTCTTTTGAATTTTTGTAAAGATTAGTCTATTGTAAATGGTTTCTTGCAAGTGTAGAGATAGTGTTTCTCTAAGGACAGCTGAGTAGTGTTCTCAGTGTGGGTTTTGGTCTCTAAGGGTCTAATATGGTTTTAGACTTCTGAACTTTATCTAGGGTTGATAAAAAGAGGCTTGTAAAATTGCTTGTAAGAATATTTTTGCAATAGTGGAACTCTACTCTAGTGTTGAGTGGAAGAACTGGATGTAGCCTCATAGTGTTTGAGGTGAACCAGTATAAAAATCTGTGGCTATTCTTTCTTCTCATCTATTAATCTCTTAATTGCTTTGTTTGTGAATCAATTTCATTGCACATAAAGTTATTTTCTGTTTTCTATTGTTCTTGAAAGGGAAGTTGATTGAATATTGATTCTTGGTGTTGAAATAATTTTTGAATGTGATAAAGATCCTGTGGCAACTCTGATTTTAGATTTTTAATTGGCCAAGGTTCAACCAATTCACCCCCCTCTTGGTTATGTTGAAGTGTTCCTTTGTTTTTCAATTGGCATCAAGAACTGGTTCTTGTAAATTACTCAATATCACTTTTTCTTTTCAAAAGAAATCATGAATACTTCACAAATAACCTTTAAGGAGGGTGCCTCTTTAAACAGACCTCCAATGTTTGAAGGGGAACATTTTAGTTTTTGGAAAAATAGAATGAAAATCTTTATTCAATCAAATGACCCAGGAGCATGGAATGCAATTGTGAAAGGTCCCTTTATTCCAATGAAAACTGT
>PYAF01005469.1:23547-34626 GCA_007407185.1 Glycine tomentella
GGCATTTTCATAAGCGGCCAATCTGAATTCATCTAACTCATTCAACTGAAGTAGCCTCTTCTCATTAGCTTTGGTTAATTCAAAATTTAAAAACTTGGTTGCCCAAAGCGCTTTGTGTTCAAGTTCAATTGGTAAATGACAAGCCTTACCATAAACAAGCTGAAAAGGAGACATACCTATAGGTGTTTTGAATGCAGTCTGGTACGCCGACAACGCGTCGTCTAGCTTCTTGGCCCAATCCTTTCTTGAAGTTCCCACTATTTTCTCAAGTATACGCTTCAATTCACGGTTGGAAATCTCTACCTGGCCACTTGTTTGAGGGTGGTATGGGGTTGCCACTTTATGTTTGACTCCATATTTGGACAACAAGCCATCAAGTTGCTTGTTGCATAAATGAGTTCCACCATCACTTATGATTGCTCTTGGCACCCCGAATCTTGTGAAAATGTTCTTCCTTAGGAATGAGATCACCACCTTTGCATCATTGGTAGGTAATGCAGCTGCCTCAACCCACTTGGAGACATAATCAACAGCAACCAAGATGTATTGGTTTGAGAATGACTTAGGGAAAGGTCCCATGAAGTCAATGCCCCATACATCAAAAAGCTCAACTTCTTGGATGTTGTTCAATGGCATCTCATCTTTGCGAGACACATTTCCTGTCCTTTGACAATTGTCACATTGCAGCACAAAGTTCTTTGAATCCTTGAATAATGTTGGCCAATAATAGCCACACTGTAGTACTTTTTGTGCAGTTCGGTTAGTCCCAAAATGTCCTCCGTAATTGGATGAATGACAGTGCCATAGAATATCCGGCACCTCACTTTCAGTTACACATCCGCGGATAACATTGTCAGCACATTGGAAATATAAGTACGGGTTATCCCAGAGATACCTTTTTGAATCATGCAGAAATTTCTTTTTCTGCTGCCAAGTGAGTGTTTCAGGCATAATTCCAGCAGCTTTGAAGTTAGCCATGCTAGCAAACCATGGGGCTATTTGTACAGCTAACACTTGCTCATCAGGAAAGGATTCGTTGATCTCAATTTCTGGTCCATCTTGCAATTCCTTATACTGAATCCTTGACAAGTGGTCAGCCACCTTGTTTTCAACACCAGCCTTGTCTCTAATTTCCAAGTCAAATTCCTGTAACAATAACATCCATCGCAGCAAACGGGGTTTTGCATCTTGTTTATGCAGCAAAAATTTCAAGGCCGCATGGTCAGTATAAACAATAACTTTAGAGCCTACTAAATATGATCTAAACTTATCTAAGGCATAAACAACAGCTAGCATTTCCTTCTCAGTTGTGGCATAATTTGTTTGTGCCTCATTTAATATTTTACTAGCATAATAAATCACATGTAAGCGCTTTTCTTTCCGCTGTCCTAGCACTGCACCTACTGCATAATCACTAGCATCACACATTAATTCAAAAGGTAAACTCCAATCCGGAGCAAGTAAAACTAGTGCAGTGGTGAGTTTTTGCTTTAAAGTGTTAAATGCACTAAGACAAGCATCATCAAATACAAACTCAGCATTTTTCTCCAGCAGTTGGCTTAAAGGCTTGGCTATCATCAAATCCTTGATAAATCTTCGGTAGAAACCTGCATGGACTAAAAAGCTGCGAACACCACTCACATTAATAGGAGGAGGTAATTTTTCAATTAACAAAAGCTTAGCTCTATCTACCTCAATTTCCATTTCAGAAATTTTGTGGCCTAAGACTATGCCTTCCCTTACCATGAAATGACATTTTTCCCAGTTTAACACCAAATTAGTTTCTTGACATCTTTTCAAAACCTTGGCTAAATTAGTTAGACATGAATTAAAACAAGGGCCAAAAACAGAAAAATCATCCATGAATACCTCAAGACCAGTTTCTACCATGTCTGAAAAAATAGAAAGCATGGATCTCTGAAAAGTGGCTGGTGCATTACATAACCCAAAAGGCATTCTTCTATAGGCAAACACCCCGAATGAACAAGTGAAAGCGGTCTTTTCTTGATCTTCTGGTGCAACTGGGATTTGATTGTACCCAAAATAACCGTCAAGGAAACAATAATAATCATGACCGGCAAGTCTTTCAAGCATCTGGTCCATAAACGGAAGGGGAAAGTGATCTTTGCGGGTTGCATCGTTAAGCCTTCTATAATCTACGCACATCCTCCAGCCAGTAATAGTTCTTGAGGGAATCAATTCATTCTTGTCATTTTGTATGACTGTCATTCCTCCTCTCTTTGGAACCATTTGGACTGGACTTACCCATGGTGTGTCTGAGATTGGGTATATCATACCTGCATCTAAAAGCTTAACCACTTCTTTTCTTACCACCTCTTTCATTACGGGGTTGAGCCTTCTTTGCGGCTATCTTACAGGTTTAACGTCAGTTTCCATTAAAATCTTATGAGTACAAAAGGATGGATTTATACCTTTGAGGTCTGAAATAGACCAACCAATAGTTGATTTGTGTTCCCTAAGTACTTTGAGCAATTTCACTTCTTCATGCCAATCTAACCCTTTATTGATTATGACCGGATAAGTTTCATTTTCTCCAAGGAAAACATATTTCAAATGTTCCGGCAATTCTTTCAGCTCAACCTTAGGTGCACCAACTGGAATGTCACCTTTTTTCAGTTCCAGCTTTTCTATCACTGGTTCATTTGCTTTTTCTGCAGCTGTATTATGTAATTCTGCAGAATTTTCTGCTGCTGCTTTTATTCCTGCTGCATAATTTCTAGCTTTGGCAGATTCTTCCTTTGCACTAGATGCTGCATCTTTTGCTGTTGTAATTGAATCTGTTGCTGCATATTTTTCTGCAAAATGTGTTGCTGTAGAAATTTCTGTTAGATTCTCAAGTTCAGCTTTCTCTAAATCTGCTGTAATACCTGCACAAACAACGTTATCCAACACATCTAATTGAAAACAATCATGTTCATCAGTTGGATGTTTCATGGCATCAAATACACTAAATACAACAGATTCATCATTCAATCTCAGCTCAAGTTTTCCCTGCTCAACATCAATTAAGGCCCTAGCCGTGGCTAGGAAGGATCTTCCTAAAAGTAGGGGAATTTCACTTTCCCCTTCCATGTCTAGCACAATGAAATCAGCAGGAAATATAAATTTATCTACTTTAATTAAAACGTCCTCAATCACCCCGGAGGGTGTTCTTATGGACCTATCCGCTAGTTGCAAGGATACTCTAGTTGGCTTAAGCTCAGAAATGCCTAGGGACTTACACATAGATAATGGCATGAGATTTATACTAGCCCCTAAATCACATAATGCTCTCCTTACATTTATATTACCTATGGCTATAGGGATGTTGAAACTTCCAGGATCTTTCAATTTGGGTGGAAGCTTCCTTTGTATAATTGCACTACACTCCTCAGTGAGTGCTATTGTCTCACAATCTTTCAGCTTATGTTTCTTAGATAAGATTTCTTTCATAAACTTTGCATAGTTGGGCATATTAGCTAATGCCTCAGCGAATGGTATATTAATATGCAATTTCTTAAACATATCTAAGAACCTAGCAAATTGTTGCTTCTGTAATTGCTGCTTTGTTTGCACCGGATAAGGAGGCTTTTCAAAGCGAGAAAAATCCCACTTCTTTGGCTGAAGTGCAGATTTTTGTTCTTCAAAATTTTCTGCAGCTTTTTCTTTTGATGTTTCAGTTGCTGCATAATTTTTCTCAGCTTCCTGGTTACTTGCTTTAGGCTTTTCCGGAGTGGATAACACCTTACCACTTCTAGTTGTGATTGCCTTGGCATGTTCTCTTGGGTTCACAGTTGTGTCACTTGGAAATTGGCCTTGCGGTCTCTCAGCCAGCTGTTTTGCAAGCTGTCCAATTTGATTTTCCAAGTTTCTAATGGAAGCATCTTGATTAGTTCTGTGAGCTCTTGTCTCAGATATAAACTCGGTTGTAGTTTTTGACAACTGCAGCACAACTTTTTTCAGCTCAGAAGGTTCTTTATTTGGAATGGGAGGGGGCTGCAAGTAGTTATTGGACTTGTAATCCAAACCAACTCCTTGGAATCTCCTTTGGTAGCTATTTCCAGCAGCATAATTGTTTCTTTGATAGGATTGCTGCTGGTATGGTTGTGGTTGCCTTTGATCATTCCAAACTCCATTTACCTGCACAGGGTCAACACCAACAAGAATAGCACAAACATTAGATTCGTGCTCACCTTGGCAATACTCACAGACTATGTGTGGTTGATTAGCTACCACTTGTGCTGCAGAAACTTACAATCTATCAATCTTCTCGGTTAATTTGGCAAGTTGTTGTGCTAAAATTTTCTGTTCCGCAAGCATTGCATCATTAGTGGAAAGCTGAATTGGTTCTCTCTTTGGCTGGTGTGTCATGCTTTCGTTTTCATTCCGGGCCAAAGAGTTGATAAGCTCATATGTTTGAGCTGCTGTCTTGGATCTTATAGTTCCTCCGGCTGCAACATTAACAATCATACGAGTTTCAGGAGTCATACCATTAAAGAATATACGTACCTGCTTACCTACAGGCATATTATATTGTGGACACTTCCTAATTAACTCTTGGAATCTATTCCATGCAGCACATAAGGATTCTCTTCCATTCTGAGTAAAATTGGTGATTTCATTCACCAAACGGTTATACTTGTCCATGGAAAAGTATTCAGCGAAAAATCTTGCAACTAAGTCCTCCCATGTAGAGATGCTATTTGATGTTTGTCGGTTTAGCAATCTCAAAGCATGTCCTTTGATAGCAAAAGGAAAGAGACTCAATCTTACTGCGTCATCGGAGACTCCTTGATGTCTAATAGTATCACAGATTCTAAGAAATCTGTCTATAAAATCATGTGGGTCTTCCGAATCATCCCCTCCAAACTGACTGCGTTCCACCAATGCTATCAATGAAGGGTTTATATCGAAGTGATTAGCTTGGATTGGTGGCCTCACAATACTGGAGTTAGGTCTTGTGAACATTGGAGCCAGAATATCCTCCATTAGTTCATCTTCCGGTCGCCGTCTTGGCTGATTGGGTTGTTCATCAGCCATTTCTTCTTCTGACTCTAATTCTGGAAGCGAATCAAAGTCGAATTTCTCAGCTTCTCTCTTTCTTTGTCTAGCTAGTCTCTTTCGGAGTGTTCTCTCTATTTCTGGATCAAATTCCAAATTCCCAGAGCTAACTGAACCTCGCATAAAAACTTGGAGAAGCGATTAGTAACAAAATTTCAATCACAAACTCTTAAAATTACTGTGAAATCCGTTAGCCAGTCCCCGACAACGGCGCCAAAAACTTGTTGTGAACAAACGCAACGGCAAGTGCACCGATCGTTTACAAGTAATAAAGTTAGGTAAGTAGAGTATCGTTCTCCACAGGGATTGGGGTGATTTCACAGTAATACTAACAATTGTGATTGAAAGCGAATACAGTAAAGTTGAGAGAAAATGTTTGATTGGTGGTATTAAAACAGAAAATTAAAAGAAAACAGTAAGCAATTGAAAAGATTACCAAGTGAGTGACAATTGTGGTCAGGCACAATTCCTTCTGAGTCTTACCTCTTTCACTTGACTGGACTGTTACTTTAAAGTTCACATAAGATAAATCTCTCCCATGGTCTTTAATCCTAGATAACTAGTGATTTCTCCCTTTAATTCGATCGAGAACCCTAAACTCTTAGCGATTCTGTCAAACTAAGCATTAAGAGAATAAATCATATGGGTTCGTGTTATGATTGCTCGGAGAATAAGTCTTTTCTATATTAGTTTATTCCTAATTCCTTAGTGAATCAACCCTTTAAACTGAATTGAAAACCTAATTCCTTAGTGAAATCTATCCTGCACTTGGCGCCACTCGCGCGGGATTTGAATTTTTGTTTTCTTCTTTTCTTTGCTTAAGTTTCCTCTTTTTGGCCTGCATCTGCACAATTGGTATAGAATTTAGCTTAAGACAATTAAAATACTAAACTTAACTAATTCTATTCTATTTTCCTACATATTTAATTAATTAATAACCTAAAACTACGCTAAAACTATGATGTGTTTGCAACACATCAACAGGACTTAAACCCAATATTATTCATGTACTAAGACTAGCCTCAATGATTCCCAGATTTGGGACATTGCATGTTCAGGCTCAATTTAAGTCTCATTAGTTCAACTTCAAAACAATTTAAATAGTCCCGCGCGGTTAGCGCGGTATTTGGCGCGATCCGCGCCATTGGTTACTGGAAGGCTTTTTCTCTCGGCTTCCTTACGCGATCAGCATGGAATGTGGCGCGATTAGCACCATTAAGTCGAAGTGTCAGCGCGATCAGCGTGAGGTTGGCGCGGTTAGCGTGGATCGCGCGGTGTCTTTGACAACCTTTTATCTTTCTTTTTGGATTGCTTTTTATTTTGATTCACTAACTAATATTAAATGCTGCCTAAATTAATTCTAAATGAGCATTCCTAGCACAATTCTAAGGCTATCAAAATTTAAAAAGACTTGAAATAATTAACTAATAATGCATGAATCTAAACTGACTACCATTTAAGCATGAATAAAATATAAATCTACTACTATCCAAAGAAAAACAGAACATAAAACACATGTATATATATCAAAAGTTTGCTCATTTAACGTCTTAAGCTAGACGTATCCTGCAGTTTAATCATTAGTGGATTTAAGTGGAATAGAATTTGTGTCTTTATCCACTTGGCCTTCAGAATGAAGCTTCAGCCGGTATTTGTTAACTTTGAAAGGTTTGTCCTTGTCTAAAGAAGTGATCTCTACTATTCCAAAAGGACAAATCTTGTGCACTAAGAAAGGACCAGACCAGAAGAATTCTGACTTACCTGGAAACTTCAAGCGATATTTTGATACCATCACTCTTTGTCCTGGCTCAATTTCTTTTTGGCGAATTTTATTACGCCACTTCTTGGTCTTCTTCTTCTTGCCAGTTTTATCATTCTCATCTGCAGCTACATGTGTTTTGCTTGTAGTTTGATGCTCCATTTGTGCAGTATCCAGCTTTTTGGCACATTCCTTCTTAGGTATTCCCTCAGTTTTTGCTGCAATCTTTTTCATCTTAACTCTGGGTGCTCCAATTGGATTATCATCTTGCTTCTTTTGCAGCACTTCCAGCACAGATTCAATAGTTTCTGCTGTGTTTTCCTGGTCTACAACTTGCAATTCTGCAGCAATTTCTGTTGCACTATTCTCTGCATCTGCTGCATCATTTACTGCTGTTATTTCTGCTGCATCTGAATTACCTTCTGCAGTTGTTTCATCTGCTGTAATTCCTGCACTAACAACATTATCCAGAAAATCTAGTCTAGAGCAATTAAGTTTGCCAGATGGATCTGTCATAGTATTAAAAACATTAAAAACAACAGACTCATTATCCATCCTTAATTCAAGTTTTCCCTGCTCTACATCAATCAAGGCCCTAGCAGTTGCTAAAAATGACCTTCCTAACAGCAGAGGGATTTCGCTTTCACCCTCCATATCTAATACAATAAAGTCTGCAGGGAAAATGAACTTATCTACTTTGACCAACACATCTTCTATGACCCCTGATGGTTTCCTTAATGAACGGTCTGCTAATTGCAAGGAAACTCTAGTAGGTTTTAATTCAGTTATGCCTAGGGACTTACACATTGATAATGGCATTAAATTTATACTAGCCCCTAAGTCACATAGTGCCCTCCCTACATTTATATTTCCTATGGCTATAGGGATATTAAAACTTCCAGGGTCTTTCAATTTCTTTGGAAGCTTTCTTAAAATGATGGCACTGCACTCCTCAGTGAGTGCTATGGTTTCACAGTCCTTTAATTTATGTTTCTTAGACAGAAGTTCTTTCATGAATTTTGCATAATTAGGCATATTGGCTAATGCCTCAGCAAATGGAATATTTATATGTAACTTCTTAAACATGTCTAAGAACCTGGCAAACTCCTGCTGCTGAATTTGATGTTTGGATTGCACTGGATATGGGGGTTTCTCAAAGCGAGAGAAATCCCACTGCTTCTTTGGAGATGCAGTATTTTTCTCCTTCTTCTCCTTATCTGCAGGTTTTTCTTCCTCTGGTTCTGCAGCTTTTTCTTTTTCTGCTTCAGCTGCAGAATTTTTCTTCTCAGCTTCTTCATTGCTCACCTCAAGCTTTTCTGGTGTAGTGAGCACCTTACCACTTCTGGTGATGATAGCATTGACATGTTCCCTTGGATTTTTCACTGTGTCACTGGGGAACTGTTCTTGTGGCCTTTCAAAAATTTGCTTTGCCAATTGACCAATTTGAATTTCAAGATTCCTGATGGAGGCATCTTGATTTCTGTGGTAAGCTCTAGTCTCAGCTATAAATTCTGTTGTTGTTTTTGACAGCTGCATTACTACCTTCTCAAGTTTAGAAATATTGGTGGTGGGAATAGGAGGGGGCTGCAGATAATTATTGGACTTGTAGTCTAATCCTCCTCCTTGAATGTTCCTCTGGTAGTTGTTTCCTGCAGCAAAATTGTTGTTTCTCTGATAGGGTTGCTGCTGGTATGGCTGTTGCTGCTGTCTTTGATCATTCCAAACGCCACTAACTTGCACAGGGTCAGCTCCAACAAGAATAGGGCATTGATTAGATTCATGCTCACCTTGACAGTATTCACAGCAGACATGTGGCTTGCTGGCTGAAACTTGGGCTGCAAAGACTTGAAGTCTATCAATTTTCTCATTCAATTTAGCCAGCTGTTGGGCTAAAATTTTCTGCTCTGCAAGCATGGCATCATTGCTGCACAATTGTATTAGCTCTCTCTTTGGCTGAATAATAATGCTTTCATTTTCAGTACAAGCCAGAGATTTAATCAGTTCATAGGGTTGAGCTGCAGTTTTTGACCTTATTGTGCCTCCTGCTGCAACGTTAACAATCATACGAGTTTCAGGAGTCATACCGTTAAAGAAAATACGTACCTGCTTACCCACAGGCATGTCATATTGTGGGCATCTCCTGATCAATTCTTGGAATCTATTCCATGCAGCACATAGGGATTCTCTTCCATTCTGAGTAAAATTGGTGATTTCATTCACCAATCGGTTATATTTATCCATGGAAAAGTATTGGGCAAAAAATCTTGAGACTAATTCCTCCTAAGTTGAGATGTTATTTGATGTTTGTCTATTTAACCATCTCAATGCATTTCCCTTAACAGCAAAAGGGAATAGGCTTAGTCTTACCGCATCATCTGAGACCCCTTGGTGTCTGATAGTGTCACAGATTCTCAGAAATCTGTCTATGAAATCATGAGGGTCTTCAAAATATTCCCCACCAAACTGACTTCTTTCCACCAATACAATCAATGAAGGATTTATATCAAAGTGGTTAGCTTGTATTGGTGGCCTTACAATGCTTGAGTTTGGTCTTGTGAACATAGGAGCCAGAATATCCTTCATTAGTTCATCCTCTGGTCTTCGTCTTGGCTGATTATTTGCTTCTTGTTCAGCCATCTCTACTTCTGACTCTAATTCTGGAATTGAATCAAAGTCAAAGTATTCAGCTTCTTTTCTCCTTTGTTTGGCTAGTCTCCTTCGGAGTGTTCTTTCAATTTCAAGATCGAACTGTAAATCCTCAGGGTTAACTGAACCTCGCATAAAACTTAGAGAAGCGATTAGTAACAAAAATTTCAATCACAATATTAAAATTACTGTAAAATCCGTTTACCAATCCCCGGCAACGACGCCAAAAACTTGTTGCGATTACCCACACACTACGGCAAGTGCACCGATCGTTTCAAGTAATAAAGATTAGGTAAGTGAGTATAGTTCTCCACAGGGATTGGGGTGAAATTCACAGTAATGACAAGTCTAAGTGATTGGAAGTAAAACAGAAAAATATTTGTTGAGTTGGTTGAAGTATTGAATAGAAAACAGAAGTTAAAATAAATGCAGTAAAATAGTTGAAGTATTACCAATGGAAGAAACGATAGTGGTCAGGCACAATCCCTAATGTTCACTCCTCTTTCACTTAACCGATTTATCAAGTTTGATCACAAATGATATATCTCTCCTAAATTTGTAAATCCTAGATAACTAGCGATTTATCCCTTTAATTCGATCGAGAATCCTAATCCCTATAGCGATCCTGTCAAACTAAGCATTTAGAGAATATATCATAAGGGTTTCTTAATTCTTTTGCTCGGAGAATAACTCTTTCCTACTTTAGTTAATCCCTAATTCCTTAGTGAATTAACCCTTTAACCCGAATCAAAAACCCAATTCCTTGGTGAATTCTATCAAGTTAAGCATGTAAAAGACTATATTATAAGGTTCCGCAACCACGCATCCCTATCCCTAGGTAATGAACAACTGTTATTTTACTAAGGTCAGAAATTAGAATCCCAACGTCCCTATTGTGAATCCTAACCCTTAATACCTAAAATAAAACAATAAGAATTTTCATTAAATACCAGTCAAGTTACAGAGGAGATTACATTAATTCATGGCCTTCCCACAATACAAGGTTTAGCCTGCCATAGGCTTCAAAGCAACCAAGGCTATCAAATAAAACATGATTCTGCAGTGACCTAGCCTTGATCCTTGACTTCCAATGATTTCCAAGCCTTAGAGTAATGTCTAATGGTGTTTCTGTGTCTAATGGATGTCTTGTTCAGTCCCCAGAGGCCTTTATTTATAGATAGATTTAATTAGAGTAACAAAGCCTATTTTCTGTGCCAATTTCAAAGTCAATCTTTTTAAATAAGGCAACAGCGATTCCGTGGCGCTGATGGCGCGGCTTGCGGCGCTACTCGCGCCGCTGATTCGAACTTACGGCGCTGATAGCGTGGGATCTCGCGCTGATCGCACGGGAGTTGTGAAACAGAAGCTCTGATTTTGCTTGTGGCGCGGTTCGCGCGAGATCTGGCGCGACCCACGCGGGACTTCAGATTTGCTTTTCTCCCTCCTTTGGCTTTAATTCTCCTCCTTTAAGCCCTAAAATGCACAAATGGTGATGAAATGAGATTAAATTAAATATAATAATAAACTAACTAATTTTATTCTAATTCCTAACTTATTTATCTAAATTATAATCTAAAACTAGCCTAAAACTAAGATGTGTTTGCAACACATCA
>PYAF01005470.1:2742-19651 GCA_007407185.1 Glycine tomentella
TAAAAGGACTGTACTTTATTATTTTAATTAAACCGTGGAGAGGAATAATTTGTTTATGATATAAACGACTAGTAACCCTTGCAAGCAAAGAAAAATGATTTTTGAAATTTTTTTTAACCAATCTAATTTTAATACAAAGTGGTCACAAGACTTTATCTAAAATTAACAAAGCACGAGAGAGTAAAGAGAGGCGTTACACAAGGCGTTGAGGAGCTCCGCCCATTGGCCAATAGATGACTACCGACATTGAGGAGCTCCGCCCATGGCATTGAGGAGCTTTGCCATATATTGACAGGTACTGATGTTGAGGAGCTCCATCAGGGCGTTGAGGAGCTCCGCCAGGCATTGAGGAGCTCTGCCACCTGTCATTTGTTGAGATTATGATTATGATTATGATTCTGTTATGATGTGGGCCAGAGGGCCAGGCCAGTGGGCCATGTGTGCTATGTTACCTGTATGCGTGTTGTGGATCTGTGAGCCAGGGTGGGAATGATTTCCCAGGGACCCTGAGCTTACTGTGATATGTTATCTCACCCCGTGTGAGGTTTTCTATGATTTCAGGTGATCATTCTAGAAGAGAAGATCAGTCTCAGGGCAAGAGGTCCAGCAGAGACTAGGCTGCTTGACTGAGGAGCGGCATGGAGAGCTTGAAGGCTCTATTTTGATTCTGTTTTGATATATAGTTCTGTATACCCTCGAGGAGGGTTGATATTCTTTTGTATTCCCACAGAGTGGTGTGGAAACTGATGTATATATGTACAAAACTATCTGAGTTTATGATATGAGACTTTCCCTGAGTATATATTTGTTGTACATGTGGCTATCTGCCTAAGTCTTGTAATTATCTATCTTATGATGTATGATATGAAAAACTGGATCAACAGGGGCATGATAGATGTATGTTCTGTGTGTGAGATGCTTTATATTTGTGATTCCATACATAATGTATCATGAAAAGCGATTATGTGCTTCCGCTAAGTTTTATAAACTATGTTTTATGCGCTAATATGATATTATTAATGATAACACGTCGGAGGCCTACGGGGTGTTACAAAACTGGATCTCCGATGTCGGATATGGCACTTCAGCGTCACCGTCATAAACTTTATGCACACAAACATTTAAGACATCATCTGCATATTGAACATTGTGAATTGTCGCAGTCCTATGCATAACTTTTGCCGACGCAACTAGCTTAAGTTCCCTACTTCTATGAACGTACAATCCTTTTAATTGCACTTCAACATTACCAGAATCCTCCCCCAATGGAATTGTTGGAGCTTCAGCACAACTACCCTTCGTGCTAACACGTGCAAGTAATTGTTGTAGCGGTGCGTCCTCCATGGTGGTTGTTGTGAAGCCATCTGGGTTAACTCCATTTTTAATTCTTCCTTCACTTTCTCGATAATGAACTTCTTTTCCTCCTTCGCCTCCTTCCTCCATTCTTGCTTAAGGTTTTTAATGATATCAGCTAGCTGTTCTGGGTTGATAGACGCAGAAGAAGTATTGGATGAACGTGATCTGTGTCCAAAGTATTGCCTTATAGTTACACCAGAACCTGCACCACGTACTCGACCAGGATGCTCGTCTTTGCCAATGGCAGCATTAAGGATATCTTGTTGTCCCTTAGGGACAAAGGTCCCTTGTGTCATTTGTTCCTCCAACTCATCCTGCAACACATATGAGTTCAAAAAGGCACTTAATTATTTGATTATCGAACACAACAATATACACATAAGTTTATAGTAGTCTCACAATTCTATTTGATATTTCTTCAGCGGTGTCAGATGTCATGCGGCCATATTTCTTTGTGCGGGCCAATTTCCATTTCACATGTCTTGGAATTGGAGATGGTGGATCATCAACATGTGAAGAATTCTCAGTATCCATAGTGTCCTGTTGTCTTTTCTTCATTTTTTCCTCCATCAGCATCTTTTTAAGCAGATCGTAGCCCCCACGAGACAGTATGTGGGGGCACTCATTCTTTTTTTGAATTTCCTGGGCTCTTTTCCTTATTCCCTATGTAAACATTGAAAAATACATTTAACATATTATAATACAAGTAAATTGATTGAAGTGTTATTAGGTAAATCACACACGGTCACATGTTACCTGCTAATTAGGCGTTTGACGACTAGCAACAAATTCATCCCATGTTTGTGGATCTAGGCCATACATAGCAGAAGCATCCATTTTTTGTTGTCCATCTATGTCAGCATATATGAATTTAGTGGTTAGGGAAGACTTGAATTGTCTCCACCTTGTGCTAACCGAAGACATTATCTTTTTTTTTGCTTTTGCAGCTTCGGGTATATCAAATTTTTCCTGGTTTACAATATCTAAAACAAAAAGTTATAACATCATATACAAGACCACACATTAACTATTAATTCATCAATAGTTGTATTTATTAGGTCAAATTTACCAAAATGTCATCCCATATGATTTCCTTCAATGATTCTGGCACATCTTTCCAAGTAGCATGCACAATCGATATTTTTTCTCTTGCCACAACCCCCAAATAACTGTGAAATTTTTCCTTGTTACTGCCTGTTGCCCTTCCAGTAGCATGACTTACATTAACTATGAGCTTTGGTTGTTCGACGGTTCTAAAGGTTAAGCTTCTAAGCCTGGTAGATTGTCTACTTTTCCTTGTAGAGGTCGATTCTGATTGCTCTGGTTGTGAATGTGGAGGGGACGAAGGGGGTGTTGCCATGGATCTGCAAACAAGAAACAAATAAGTCAACCACATTAGTCAAATGTTTATGTTTAAATAAATGTAATGTGTAAAGCAAAGTCAATAAAATTAATTGCATAACCAAACAAATTGTTTAAAAAAAAACATTACATTGGTGGTAAGTAGTTACTTGTTTGTGTTCTCCCACAAACCTTCATCATGATCATTTCGAATTGCATGATCGTCATCAATGTCAGTATCTTCAACAAAAACCGGCATACGGGAGGACAATGCAGGCAATTCACAAATATCAAGTGTTGCATCATCACCTGCATCATGACTAGTAGTTGATGTTCTTCCTTGTAGAACAATTGAAAATCTTGCGTCACACGGGTCTTCGATGTAAAACACTTGTTTTTCTTGTTCTGCCATGATGAATGGCTCCTCCTTGTAACCAACCTTATCAAGTGCTACTAGAGTGAATCCCATACGATCACGAAATACACCGGTGTTTTCGTTAACCCACTTACACTTGAACATAGGAACTCTGAATGCAACATAATCAAGCTCCCAGATTTCCTCTATAATTCCAAAGTAAGGCATAGACGCTCGAATAGGGTTGATATCTGAGGCACGACAAAAGTGTTCCGAATCAGCGTCCACAGTAACCCCACTGTTTTGCACGCTACTTTTATCATCTTGTGACTTTGTGTGGAAGGAAAAGTTATTGATATCATAGCCCTTCCAAGTTGGTACATTCAAATTGGGGCCCATAGCTAACAACTTTAATGTTGAAGAAGCTTTATCATATTTTAAGATTTCGGACTTGAACCAACTTACAAATGTTCTATTGTGCTCTTGCAAAACTTTCATGATGTTCCATTTAGGATGACATTCGGACACATAGTGTTTGTGAGTGACAATGTATGGCATTACCTTAGCTATGTTATTCAATACATACAAATGTGCTTGTTCCACTTGAGGTCTACTCATAGTCACAACATTGAATCCTCGTGTACCCCTACCTCGCCTGGACTGTACGTGACAACTATCAGGAATCCCGACTGCTTTAGCTGAATCCAAATATTCAGAACAGAATTCAATACATTCTTCGGCAACATATCTTTCAACAATGGAAGCTTCAGGCCTGTATTGGTTTTTAGTATAAGATTTTAACACCTTCATGTACCTTTCAATGGGATACATCCAACGTAAATACACTGGCCCACATAACCTGATCTCCCTAACAAGATGGACTATCAAGTGGACCATAATGTCAAAAAACAAAGGAGGGAAGAACATTTCCAATTGACAAAGCACAATAGTTGCCTCATCTCCAAAGCATCTAACTTACTCGGATCAATTGCTTTCTGGCAAACGACATTAAAGAAAAAGCACAAGCTTGTAATGGCAACCCTAACTTTCTCAGGCAATATTCCTCGAATTGCTACAGGAAGTAACTGTTGCATTATGACATGACAATAATAAGATTTCAAACCAACCAATTTGAGATCGTTCATTGATACAAGGCTCTTGATATTTGAAGCGTATCCTAGTGGGACTTTAATCCTTCTTAGACACTGACAAAAAGCTTTTTTTTCTTTTGTTGACAAGGTGTGACATGCAGGGGGCAAATACATTTGTCGGCCTTTACTAATTGGATGCAACTACTCACGCATACCCATTTCAACAAGATCTTGCCGAGATTTTAAATTATCCTTTGTCTTCCCTTTAATGTTAAGCACGGTGCCAATTAAACTGTCGCAAACATTTTTCTCAACATGCATTACATCAATACAATGTCTGACATCGAGATCCGACCAATATGGAAGATCAAAAAATATAGACCTTTTCTTCCATATGCATTTGTCATTAGCATCCTTCTTTTGTGTCTTGCCAAATGTAGTGACAATGTCCGGAACACGATCATAAACTTGACGCCTAGTTAATGGAATAGGCGCAGATTGTTTCTCCTGAACTCCATAAAAGGCTTTTTTCAATCGGTGATATGGGTGATATTGTGTGAGAAATCTTCGATGCCTCATGTATACTGTCTTCTTCCTATGTTTCAATTGGACAAATGATGTGTTTTTTTCACATGCAGGACATGCATAATGGCCTTTGACACTATATCCCCTCAAATTGCCATATGCTAGAAAGTCATTAATGGTACAAAAAAATCATAGCACGCAAAGTAAAGGTCTCATGCAGATGGGCGTCATACACCTCAACCCCGTCAACCCACATTTTTGTCAAGTCTTCAATGAGTGGCGCAAGGTAAACATCAATATCATTGCCTGGCTGTCTTGGACCCGATATCATCATAGAAAACATTATGTACTTTCGCTTTATGCATAACCAAGGAGGGAGGTTGTAAATCATTAATAGCACAGGCCACAAACTGTGGTTAGTGAAAGGTTACCAAAAGGATTCATTCCGTTGGATGCAAGAGCTAGACGTAGGTTCCTTGGGTCGTCACCGAATGTTGGAAACAAACGGTTAATTTTTTCCCATTCAGGAGAATCGGCCGGATGTCTAAGAAATCCATCAATTTTCCTCCCATTTGCATGCCAAATCAGGTTTCTAGCGTCATGTGGGTTAGCAAACAAACGCTTAAACCTTGGAATAATTGGAAGATACCAACAGACCTTTGCAGGACGACCGGAGGTTGTCAATGCCTCATCAGTACATTCGTCATCGTTGACTTTGTATCGTGGTTCACCACATGTGGGGCATTTATGCATTTCAGCAAACTCATTCCTATACAGAACACAATCATTACGACATGCATGAATCTTCTGGTACTGCATGCCCATGGGACATAATATTTTCTTAGCTTCGTAATGATTTTTCGGCAAAGTGTTATCCTCAAGAAGAAATTTCTTCAACAAAACAAGTAATGCAGTGAAGCTTCTGTCACTCCACCCAAATTTGGCCTTCAAATTAACCAATGCTAACACCGCTGACAATCTTGTGTACGTTGTGCACCCCGAATACAAAGGGATTGTCGAATCAGTTTGTACTTTCTCATACATAGGTGCGTGGGCTTGCTGAAAACTGGCTTCTCCAAGGTCACATAGCATGTCTTCTATACGATCATTTGTGTGTACTTCAACTGACGCAGGGGTTCGGATAGTTGGCATTTCTAGCAATTCACCATGCCATATCCATTTTGTGTATGTTGGAATTATGCCCTCACATATTAGATGTGATCTGATGTCGTCAATTGACTGGCGTTCTCCATTCCCACATTTGAGACAAGGACAATAATATTTTCCATGTAGCGAAGGTGCATTAAGTCTGGTAAAATTAAGGAACTGTTCGACCCCATTTTCGTAGTCATCACTAATGCGGGACGCTCTCATCCAACTACGATCCATGACCTTTACCATGCCAATAAAATTGTCAACTTCATGTTCAAAAGGTGTGGCCCTATCCTATTCAGGAAGTTATATTTTATACTTGAACCTTGAATGTCAAAGTTAACTATGGTTAGTTCAATTTAACGAAATTTCGGCAGCATTTCGCATTGGTCTCCAAGTACACGAAATGAAAGCGGTAAGTTTTACTCACCCCGATCAAGTATGCACTCGGAGAACAACACAAAATGCAATATATCGAAATGTCATTAAATTAAAGAAACCATACTTAACTTTGACATTGAGGATTCATGTATAAAATGTAACTTCCTAAACTGTCCGAACGGACAATTCAAGTTTCAATTCAATGATTAATCCAAACTATCCGCATTAATCACTGGATTGAAGCTTGAACGGGAAACTAAGGTTGACTCACAATGCAATCAAATGGATGACAAACGAATATTTATAGAGGATATACATGTCAAAAACACAAAGGCAAGGAAACAGGACACATACCTGTGACGATTGCGGTGCTGACCACGATGACTAGAACTTTGTGATTGTTGTTCGTTTCAACTTAAAACTGCATTTTAACGTGGTAATGGCGTTACAAACTTTTACCTAAAACCAAAAAACAATCAAATTTAATACAATCTCCCAATATACATGCATCATTTAGTGATAGCTAGAACGTACAAAGTTTCACATGGTGCTGAATTTAGAAGCAAATGACACAACCACAAACAAACATGTAGCAAATATTTAGGTTACTTGTTGTAGTGTGACAGTAGCTATGGAAGCATAAAGTAGTTGGAAATAAAAAAGTAAAGTTACACTTGAGATCAACAAATGACATGTCTATTAAGAGTAAGGTTACCTATATTGCTACAGCAAAACAACATAAAATTTCAGATTTGATCGCAACCTAACTTATCATTTTTCTTCATCATTAGCTATGGAAGCATAATGCCAACAACAAAGGTATAGCAATTAGTAAAGCTTGTATTTAAATAATTTCCTCTTTTCACCAAAAATCACATTACATCATAGACAAAGTAGAGTAGGTTAGTCAACACAATGAGTCACACCAAATAACAACCGAAGCAAAGAATGAGTGAGTGGAAATATGTTTCAGATATAAAAAAATAAATAAACAACAGGTTAAATACTTTAAGGTTTAGCCGCTATTTGAGAAAATAAAAAGTACCATTGATTATAGGAAACAACAAATAATCACTCAGAAAAATGAGCAAATAAGTCCTCTCCATTTTCATTTGTTCAAAATCTCTATATATTCTATGGTAGCATTCATGTGTAGGCAGACTCTATATTTTGTTGCTGGTCTTGGCTCAAAAATTTGGAGCCTGGTTTTGACATTTCATTTTATCATTGGTCTACCAATTTTAGGGATTGTGTTGGTTATCAGGGGAGGGTGTTATCTGTATAATTCTAATATTCTGTTTATTTGGGAGGATTAGGACCTAGCATATAATCAGAACACTCGTGTTTTTGCCTTTATGCCTTAAGCCACCTTTGTATCAATAGGATTAGGTCTATCAAAACAGGTTAGGCATCAGTGTGTGTCAACGGAATTAAAGTATTGAATCCATGTTTATATGTAGTTTTGTGTTCATGTTTGTGTTTTTGTATTTTAGTGTGATTGAAATGTTGACATATAAGATTGATTTCATGGTTGGGAAGGAAAAGCTGAAGGATGAAGGAAGAAGTGAGGACAGAAAAAAAAGGACGAAGTTGCAGTGATTTTATAATAAAGAAGACATAAAAGGTAAAAGCTAGCTCTAAATGCTATATATCTATAATAAACAAGGCCCAAAAGGTGTTATCTTCATCTATTAGTTACACGACAGTACATCTCTGGTATGTGGTATTGGTCATCTGTTTATTTAGTTTTAGGGAAAAAGGGACACGTGTGTTGCTGGAAAAATTGAAACTATTGAGCCTGTTGAAGGAGAAGGATGATCGCTAGCTGTGGATGTTAGACAAATCATTCGGGAAATCAAGAGGGGCTGAATTAAGAATTGGGAAATTCAGAATTCGTAATTTGTCATTGCTAGGGGTACCAAATTGTTATTTTGTAAAAAGAGGTTACGCATATGAATAAAATGGCATGGCAACCCTCATTTAATTGTAGATTTGATAAAATGTTATGCACACCTTTAATTATTATGATTTTGTAAAAATTAAGAACACCACGAAAATATACAAAGACTAAATTTTAATGCAATCAACAAAGGTGTATCCATGTAGTATTGGAGGTTGACTATGAAATGGAATCACGGGACACAACGCGTCGAAATTTCAATCCCCACAAAGAACAAAACAACACCTTAACAAATGTAGGCCATTGTAAATAAGGAAAACACAAATTAACAGTCTTTCCATACTATATTGCTCACATAGTTATAGCATCAAAAACATGAAATAGTAGGTATTTGTCATGGGAACATCATCAATTAAGAATTGCCCAACCAGGCAGTTAACAACAATGTGAAGTAGAGAATCCAAAATAACTCCTGAAAACATTTTCATTTAACTTATATTGGAAAGTCTAAATGGACAAAAGTTGGGCTTTCCTTTGCAACCCTATTTGAGAAGTTGAGCACCTTTTTCCAAAGCAATCAATGCCTGCAGAGAATGAAAAGTAACAATATAAACAACAGTAAAGATGAAACAGGAACAGTCGTATATATAGTCAAATGAAACTAAAGATCAGCATCAAGTTAAAAGATATGCATGGATAATCAAGATTTGTATATTCACCTTCATATAATGATCAGTCATGAGCCTAAGAAAAAAAACCTGAACACTTTCTCTTATTACAAAAGATCCGAAAACAGGATGAATATTTATTTTTAGCTAGTGTTTGCAAAATTTGATTTTAGGTAATCCATGCTGTGTTGAATTTGATTTTGAAATAAAGTGATTTATGTTTTAAAGTAAAGTTTGTTCGATGGTTGGGGCCTTGAGAGCTGTTCCCAAAATATTTGATTTTCACATACGCTTCTTTCATAGACAAAACATGGTCTGAGTTTGGGTGTATTCATATTCAGCAGGATCTCAATATTCATTTTCTTTGTCCTAGTTATGTTACCTGCATGATTCATGTGACATTGACGAGGAGTTCATATTTTAATCCTGGAGTTGGTGTTGAGCCAAGGTTACGGACTTTGATTTCTCGTTATACTCGTGGAGGCTAGTCCCAATTGGATGCTCTCATAATCTGGTGATGTATGCTTAAGCTACTTGATTGTGGACCTCAATTGCCATTGTATGGCCATGCAGAAAGCACCATCACGTGTTAATGAGGAAGGTGCATTTAGTAAATGCTGAAGGACTTTCAATAAAGTTTGGGTTTAACGTGTAAAGCTTAGGTTGTGGGGGTTTGTGTTTTTCTTCCAATATGGGCATGATATACTTTCTAGTTTGTAACATTTATTTTGTGCATTGTGGTTGGCATTCCTTATGACATCTACTGTGTGATTTTTAAGATAATATTATTTGGCTTTTCAAAACAAAACAAAAAAGAAAAACAGTTTAGGGTAAAAGCCAACTTGTGTGCAATATATGCTTCTTGGTCTTTTATCATGCATGATAGCATGTTGATCTTTTGCCTTAAATGTGATCTGTTTCTCTCTATGAATTCTTGATAAATTATTTTTATTTTTTATTTTTTATATATGAAGCTATGTTCATTGAGTGGGTTCTACTGCAAGAGCTGGAAGAGTAGCTGACATATTCATGATCACTTTCAAAAGCCATTGTGAGTAATCATTCGAAGAGTTGCTGCATTTTTTTAGCTTTGTTCATATTTGCTTGCACAGTTTTCCTTATATAAGATTAAAAAAGTTGTGCATGTTGATCTGGATGTTGGGTCCCATTTACATAGATGCTGTCTACAAATGTAAATTTTGTCCCAATTAGTTATTCAAGCTTCACATTTCTAAAAATATTACACGGTTCTAATAATAGTTGATCATTTGGGGTTGTTAGATGATTTGTTAAATATAAGTTCTGTTATCTTGTTCACCTTTGGTACAGTTTCTATCACAATCTGCTGATAATGAAATTTAAGTTCGCCACTTGGCAATAATTAAAGTTTTATCAAACCCCAATTATATGTTGTAGCTAAAAAGCAATAAATTAGAAGCTTGAATCCCTACAATAGTTAATCTCCCATAACTAGAAAATACTTAAAATTTTGTGTCAACAACAGATTTCATTATTTATAAATGCACATGCCTAGTGGCAGACTATTAATGATTATTAATTACAGGTGGGTACACTACTAATGAGGGGCTCATTTTTCAGTCACTAAGGTGAGCGACAGTGGTGAAGCCCATGGCAAACAACCAGCATGCATGTGCCTATCACACCATGTGGATAGAATGACAGAAATGAGAGGTTGAAGCATGGGTGACTGTAAATGCATACCATGTCTGCACATGTATAATAAAAATGAATATGCTATGAAAAGTAACTATGGATGCTGAAATTTACTACACAAGTTGAGAAGGCTATAAAAATATTGATGCAGTTATTTAGGTTCCATTTGGTTGATTATGAAAGTTAACTGCACACATCGTAACACACAATGTGCCTTTCAATTTGTTGGGCAGACGGAGACATCATGGTGCATGCAAGCACACAATGCGATAGAGAATTCAGCAAACCTGGCACTTAGAATTCAGTTAATTCTATATCCTCAGGGAATGATCACTAAATCCATCCTGCAATAGCAAAATTCAAAACAATCACGACATAACACATTTACCGGTGAAACCATATTTTAAAAAAAAACAACACAAATACACATCACCAGATCAGCATTCCCTGCACCTAAAACTGATAGTGTTATCTCTCGCATGTGTATTTACTAAAGGTTAAAAATGACTAAGATTACCATGAATTGTCATGTATGGTAACATTACGAAAAATGACAAAGGCACATAAAATTACTAAGCAACTTTAAAAGTCATGTATAAGGTACGCGGGAAACTGTCTTAGAATGAAAAACCACAATATGTGACTCAAATTATCAGAATTGCTGATAAATTGACTTGTGACATATTACCAATGATTAGCAGAGGAAGTTAGTATGTTATGGTGCCTTGTTTTATACATACTCAAAACACTATTAACAATATATATGCTGATTTAACACAAGAAGTGTTAAAAGTCTAAAGCTGGGAACAACAAGTATCAATAAAGACATACTTTCTCCTTCCATTTCTTCAGTGCTAAACACTAATACGACAGAATCTTCATCTCCAAGAACCCCTCCTTCTTCACTCACCCTATCCAGACTAGATATAAATCTAGTATTCACTTACCCAGTATCAATCCTTCTCTTCTTTTAACTTAGTGTGAACCAAAGTGTGAAACAGGCCTTGACTGATCCAAATTGGCTTTCAGCCATGCAACTAGAATATCAAGCTTTGATGAAGAGCGTGTGATTTAATAACATTGAATGGAGGAATGGTTCTATTAATTGCATAATAAAGTTGAATATGTTAATAAGAAACCATTTTTGATAGTGAGAAAATTTATCAGGGTAAACCAGGCAATGTTCTCTAGTACTTCAAATGTCGATTCATACGCAAGTGGAAAAGAGGTTGTGAGTGTCAAATTGCCGTCTATCTCTTCTGCAGAACATTCTCGACATGAGCATTATGATGAACCAGTGAATGCATCTCAACCTAAAGATGCTCTGCATTTCCCAACTCAAGATAACCAAATACCCGAATTAGTTACACTTTCATTGCTGCCTAAGAGCCAGTGGCAGAACTTAATCAACTTGGACATTATAAAGGTCTTCACTTCTCAGCAATATTCCTTCTCTGATATGAACTTGTGTGAATCCTTAGTGGCCATTTGGTTTGAGAAAATTTTTTTGTTTTTAATTTTAATTAAAAAAATGTCACATTGTTTTCACTTTGTTTCCTACTTTCAAAAGTTTACTTAAGAATCATGGAAAACAATAAAAAGTTGTTTTTTACTATTTTCGTACAAATCTTTAAAAATAGAAACAAAATGAAAACTAGTTTTTTTGTAATTAAAAGTAAAAACATTTTTTTTCCAAACCAAACATCCCCTTTATTTTCTTAATTTTCATTTCTATTCTCTGTCATGCTCATAAATGTCATGTAGTTTGTTCTGTTTGTTGATTTACAAATTTTAAATTCCAGGTTCGTAATAAGCCTACTGTGCCTCCAAAAAAACCTGAAAAAGCTCCATTCTTCTTGCCTTCAGTTCCATCCCTCTCTGGGGAAATATTGTTCGATTCTGGTAAGTTATCAATAAAGGAGAACGATGGAACAGATGATGGAAAACAAATGAAGACAAAATTAGATATGCCACAATCACGTTTTCTGTATCTTCTCCAATGCTCAAAAGAGACAGAAAATTGTAAGAGTCCTACTATTTATTATGTGCATCTTGTATGTTGATTGTGGTCAATTAATTATAATTTATTTTCTCTGAACATCTCTAGTATTTAACATTCCATATTGCAGACGCAACATTTACTGATTATATTAAAGGATTCTCCATCAACTCTGGATATGGAGCTTCGAATGTTTCAGATCATTGATGATGATGATCAGCAAGAAGCAGAGAAAAGACCTGAGTTGGTATCCATTGGATGGCTTCTGGATTATTTTATTCATGAGCTTTCCTGCAGAAATAATTTTGAGTTTCTACAAGCTGATATCAGGCTATTTTTGAAGGTTAGGGACTTCTTTGTTGGCCAATTTGACTGTTTATTGAGTTCAATTAATGTGATCTTCTTTTTTGCTGATTGTATGTTTACAATATTTCTTCTTTGACAGATCCATGGTGAGACAATTCGGTAGCAGTCATGCTTACAACAAAAGGCAAGGAAGCTTCTAGATATTCAATGCATGGTATGGCAGAGGGTAGATAAATTATTTCAAAGTTCGAGATGTGTGATTGCCTTTCTTAGTAATTCCCAAATTTAGGTGACAAACCTTCAACTTGCAACCCTCGAGTGATAGCAAAGGCAACTTGTGAGGTCATGTATTTGTTTTGGACTTCTTTTCATTGGATTGATAGAAAAGTAGGTGGCAAATTTGTTAAAAGCTGGTGGATAAGGTTTTGTATTATCATTGTCAAGTTTTTTAGGGTCATTGTATCGAGGAATTCTTGTAACGGGATTAAATAGTATGGTATACTCATCATACTAAAGCAATTTTTGTAACTTATATTTGTATCAGACAAATTACAATTTACATTTTTCATCAGTGCTTTATGTAATAGAAATTTCAAGTTTTATGCAACTTTTCTTCCCTCCTTACTGGCAATTTTGTAATCGACAGGGTAGATGAGCATCTAAATGGAAGATAGATACAAATGATATGCAAAAGCAGGAAATAAAACTTAGGATCTATTTTCACATGATTATGCTATTGCTCTTGACCCTTGCTAGGACAAAGCAGTACACGACTTCGATGAGAGAGGAAAGGTGGGGACATCAGCATTTTGCAGTATGCTGATGATACCATATTCTTTGGTAAGGCATCGACTAAAAATGTGAAAGTTATTAAGGCGATGTTGAGGAGCTTTGAATTGGTATCGGGACTGAAAATCAATTTTGCCAAAAGTAGATTTGGGGTCTTTGGGATGGATGATCAGTGGGCTGATAATGCTGCAGGTTATTTGAATTGCAGAAGGCTGTTGCTACCATTTTCATATCTCGGTGTTGCTATTGGAGCCAATCCAAGATGTATTGAGACATGGGATTCCTTAATCAAGAAATATGAGCGCAACTAGCCAAATGGAAACATAAATACTTTTCTTTTGGGGGAAGGGTTATTTTGATAAGGTCAACTTTAAATTCGATTCCTATTTTCCTTTTATCTTTTTTCAGGGCTCCGAAGAAGGTGATTGAATGCTTGGAGAGAATCCAGAAAAGGTTTTTGTGGGGTGGTAGTGCTGAACAAAAGAAGATAGCATGGGTAAGATGGGAGCTGCTTTGTCAACCAAAGGAGAATAGGGGGCTGGGAGTCAAAGATCTAACTAAATTTAATTATTCTCTCCTGGGGAAATGGTTCTGGAATTTATTCCACCAGCAAGAGGAATTATGGGCTCAAGTCCTAGACTCAAAGTATGGGGGACGAAGGAGTTTGACAGAACCTTCAAGAACTGGAAAAGAATCTATTTGGTGGAGGGATCTCAGCTTATTTTATAACTCTAATGATGAGGGGCAGTGGATTAGAAATGGGATCAGATGGAAGATGGGTTGTGGTTCTAGGATACTGTTTTGGGAAGATGGGTGGAAAAAGGATGGATCTAACTTGATGGCAAGGTACCCAAGACTATATCAGCTATCTAATCAACAACAATACATACATCATATGGGTACAATGACTCAATCTGGTTGGGAGTGACAGCTTAGTTGGAGAAGAAATCTTATGGAGGGGGAGGTAGAATATGCTGTCAACTTCATGGAGGATATTCAAGACATGGTTATACAATTACAGAATCATGACTCCTGGATTTGGATGGCTGACCTGAGCGGGAAATATACAGTGGGAAGCGCTTATCATTGTATTAACAGTGAAATGAATAGTCTGCCTTAAGAGGGTATATTTAAGGTTTTGTGGAAGATAAAAATACCTAATAAGGCTTTATGTTTTGTCTGGAGACTATTCAGGGACAGGTTACCTTCGAAAGTGAACTTGTCTAGCAGGAATGTGGAACTCAATGACAATTTATGCCCTTTTTGCAGGAATTATGAGGAAGATGTATCCCATTTATTTTTCAGCTGTAAGAATATCTTACCACTATGGTGGGAATGTTTGGTGTGGATCAATGTTGCAAGTGTATCTTCTGTAACCCCAAAAGAACATTTCCTTCAACATTCTTTTTAGGGACACAATGGAACTAGAATGATGAGATGGCAGGCTTCGTGGGTAGCTTTGACATGGACTATTTGGTATCATAGGAACAAAATCATTTTTCAAGGTGTAAGTTTTAATAGGCACAACCTGATGGAGGATGCGCTCTTCTTATGCTAGTCTTAGCTTAGAAATTTAGAGGATGGTTTCACTTTCCCTTTTCACTTTTGGTCTACTAATATGGGGGAGGCTTTTGTAATCAGGGGAGGATAGAAATGAGATGTATTTTTCTATGTAGACCTAGTTTAAATCAGAACTTAGGGGGCTTTTTTATCATGCTTCAATGTTTCAAGCTTCCTTAGTTCTGCTCTGTTATACTAGGGTATTGTTATGCAGTACTTCTTGTAATGCAGACAATTCTTTTGATATATATATATATATACTAATTATTTTTGTTGTCCAAAAAAAAATGTTGTCATGAATAGACCATGGGCTATTGTTCAGTGGCTCGAGAAAGCAAACATTGAGGAAAAGTAAATTTCTTTATTCTGGTTTTCTTGGATGTTATGCTCTCCAGTAACAAAACCTAAGAGGCAGTGCATTTTATGAATGATGCAGATATATTTTGATGGCAGAACCTGACCACGTATTTGTAAATCCTTTGCCTAATTTGACTAATGCAAACCAACTAGCAGGGTATCCATTTTTCTGTATAAAACCAGTTAAACATGAAAAAATACTTAGGAAATTCTACCCTAAGGCAAACGGTCCTATTACTGCTATTGATCCCATTGGCAATTCTCCTGTAATCATTCAGAAGGTAAATGTTGCCAGAATGATATTATTACTAATAATGCTTCCAATTAATGCCACTGTCATCTGTTGATAAGTTTAAAGGGTATTTGGGCAACTAATTTTTTGGCTTATAGGAGTAATTAAGTAAATGTGTATAGTTTTACTTATGAAGAGCATTTGAGGCTATAGTTTTCAGTCTTTAACTAACCAAATCAAGTATAAACCGAATAAACAATTTAATGCCATATAAACATGCTTAAACTTAATTAAGAGAAAACTGATTTATCAATTTACCTGCCATAGAACTTCGCAGAAATATTGCAGTCTTGAAGCCCTTTCCAACCAGTGACAACTAAATATCCTTCATGTCATCATCTAGAAAGAAATGCGAAGATAACTAAGTTGAATATCCTATCTCGATATAATAATGCATAGTTATGATTTAGCTGTGTCAAATGAATAATTGTCACACATGCACAAACAAAAAAACCAAGTTTCAAGAAGGCACCTAGTTCCACCATTTACCAATGAAATAAAAGGAAAATGAAGAAAAATGTGGAAGCTATTTCTATTCTAAATGTTGACAACGATTCATTAAAATCATGTTTGGTAAGTCCACTTCAGTTGAGGTTAATAAACTGCAGAGTCTCATGGTACAAATAAATTCTCAAGATCAAAGCTAACAATGACTGTGGGACAGGTCTTGTTTGACTAAACAAATTATATGAATGGGCAACCATGAAGAAACTTAGCAATAGCAGGGAATGATTATAACCTGCTACCAAGAAGCTAGGGTCATTTAAGTACACATATTAGACTCCACACCTTCTACAGCTTGGTATCAATGCAGTAAAGTTGCTGCCTGTCTTTGAGATTGATGAGACAAAATTGCAGAGGTGTCCAAATCACAGAGATCCTACACAAAAAAAGAAACACTACTAAAAAAATAGGTTTTAACATCGCTAGCTTAACATCGGTTATTGGGAAAACCGATGTTAATGAAAACGCGGTGGCAAATTTGTAAATAAATGGACTTTGTTAACATCGGTTTTGTTAAAAACACCTCAAAACCGATGTTAAGTAGTTCATATTAACATCGGTTTTCAAGTTTTTAAGAAAACCGATGTTAACGAGTCTATGTTAACATCGGTTTTTAAATTTTTAAACAAAACCGATGTTAACGAGTCTATGTTAACATC
>PYAF01005471.1:0-16499 GCA_007407185.1 Glycine tomentella
GCCATCTGCCCTGTAAAACACATACGGCGCGAGTCGCGCCACACCTCAAGTGGGTCGCGCCATATGCCAGAACAGCCATAAAGCTTGTATTTTCATCATCTTTCAAAGAATTCAAAGGCTTGGTCATATTTCTTAACTCAAAGACTTAGATTCACGCCATCAGCGCCAATCCTGGCGCCACCGGTGCCGCACCCTTAGCCGGATGTAGCCTCTAATAGATGTATTGAGATCCTGCCATGAGATGTTCCTAGTATATAGATGTAGCCTCCCTGGGCGGAGATGTTCCTATATACATAGATGTAGCCTTTGCAGGATAGTGATGTATGTGATGAATGGTTGTATGCCATGAGTATAGCCTGATTGTTGTCAGGTGAACATGTATTGATGATGATTGATTTAGTGATTCACTGATGTTGATATGGATTGTTTTGATATACTATTTTCATGTATATGTATGAAAGTGAACCAGGGGAAGGAAATACCTTCAAGGGCCTTGAGTTTACTAAGATTTTATATCTCACCCCTTGTGTGGGGCTATTGTTTTGCAGGTGAATCCTCAAGAGGAGCTGATAGATCCCAAGGCAAGAAGCCTGTGCAGGGATAGTTGTGTTTTGAAACCTTAGGCATAGATGACTTGAGCATGTGGCTCTGATATTTTGTATTCTGCCTTTGGTTTAGTCTTGTTGTACCCTGAGGGGATGTCTCTGTACAGTTTTGTACTTAAACACAGATTATATGTATATTCACCATATTATATGTACAATGTATATGAAAGTGACTTTTGATAATGTCACTCTTAGTTTATGCTTCCAAACTGCTTAAACTCTGATGATTATATGTGTGTTTGTTGATTAATGTTTGGTAATGACCTTGATGATTGATGGGGCGTTACAGCTTGAGTGCCTACTACAAAACCTAGAAACACAACTTGTGAAGTGCAAAAATAACATTTATCAATTGCTCCATACAAGGTTTCCTTCCTTAAATTGGCACTATAAACAAGAATATCATCAAAGTATACTACCAATTTGCCTATAAAGTGTCTAAGAACATGATTCATAAGTCTCATAAAGGTACTAGGTGCATTAGTCAAACCAAAAGGCATAACTCACCATTCATAAAGCCCAAATTTTGTTTTGAAAGTCGTATTCATTCATCCCCTTCCCTTATCCTTATTTGATGATAACCACTCTTAAGATCAGTTTTAGAGAAAATAGTAGCACCATGCAATTCATCTAAAAGATCGTTAAGTGTAGGGATGAGATGTCTATACCTTATGGTGATGTTGTTGATTGCCCTACAATCCGTGCACATTCTCCAAGTTTCCTCCTTCTTAGGCACAAGAATAATAGGCATAGCACAAGGGCTCATGCTCTCATGGATCCACCCTTTTTCAAGTAGCTTCTCCACTTGTGTTTGTATCTCTTTTGCTTCCATTGATGAAGTCTTATAAGATGGCCTATTAGGGAGTAAACAACCTGGAATCAAATCAATTTGATGCTCTATGCCTCTCAAAGGAGGCAAGCCATTAGGAACCTCTTTTGGAAAAACATCTTGATATTCTTCCAAAAGGGATTGTATAGCTTTGGGCAATTTTTCACCTTCTTTTTCAACATGTAAACAAAGAGAGTTAGGAAGAATATAATAAAGAGTTTGTTGTGCCAATAACACTCTCTTGATTTCCTTTTCACTCAAGAACAAACTCTCTTTAATCCCATGAATTTTTTGGTCTCATTTTGTTTTCCATTTCCTTTTTTCTCACTAGTTTTTCTCTTTGGAAGCTCACTTTCTTTTTCTTTTTGTGTGTAGATTTTTTTTAAGTGCAGTATTTTTTTAAACTCTTGAATTCTTTTCATTTTTATATTCACTTGGTCCTCACACACTTGTCTAGGAGTCAAAGGTCTCAAAATAATTTTCTTGCCTAAGTGCTCAAACTCAAAGTGTTCTCCATGCCATTGTGTATCACTTTTCTATCATATTGCCAAAGCCTACCAAGAAGGATATGACCAGCCTCCATAGGTACAATATCACAAAGAACATTATCATTATAAGCATTAATAGAAAAAAGAATGAGCACTTGAGAATTTACCCCAACTTCTCCACTTTCACTAAGCCATTGTAGCTTGTATGGCTTTGGATGCTTTGTGGTTGGCAAGTATAATTTCTCCACAAGTCTTGTACTAGCCACATTGGTTCAACTGCCCCCATCAATGATAAGTGAGCAAACTTTCTTTTCAACTAAGCACCTTGTGTGAAAAATATTTTCTCTTTGAGTCTCCTCCTTTTCTAGGCAAAAATTGCTCAACATTCTCCTTACCATCAAGAGATCACCCTCTTCATCCTCCACTAGAGTGATTTCTTCTTCTTCTTCTTCACTTGAATAACAATTTGAGTCACTTGAAGACTCACTCCTTATGCCTCCATCTTCAAGCAAAATCATAGTTCTCTTGTTGGGACATTGGCAAGCAATGTGACCCTTACCAAGGCACTTAAAACACTTGATATTGCTTGATCTTTTAGGAGTTGGATCCACAATTTTTTTGCTTAGGATCTCCACCCTTTCTTCTTATTTTTCACTAAAGAAACTTCCCTTTTAGGCTTGTCCTTCCAGCTGGAAGTTGCAGCCCCATTGGTTTTGGAAAAGGAAGTTTTTCTCCTTTTTAGTTGTTGCTCCACCCTTTGAGTTTTGTGTACTAGCTCCTCAATTGTAGCATAAGAACGTAGCTTCATCACATCTTGGATTTCTCTATTCAATCCATGAAGGAACCTATCCATGGTTGCTTCTTGGTTCTCCACAATTTCAGCCCTTATCATCATCAATTATATTTCCTTATAGTAGTCATCAACACTCTTGTAGCCTTAGAAATGTCTTTGGAGCTTGTTGTGGACTTCTCTTGCATAATAAGTGGGAACAAAACTTCCTCTCAAGCATGCCTTCAAGTCATTCCAACAATTTACTCTTTGTCTCCTCATCCTCCCTATGTCCATTTGAATTTGGTTCCACCACACCAAAGCATAGCCACCAAATTCTAGAGTTGCTAGAATCCCTTTTTTTTCTTCATCAAATTGTTGGCATGAGAAAATTTGTTCTACTTTCATCTCCCATCCAAAATAAAACTTCGGGATCATAAGTGTCAAGGAACTTTGGAATTTTTATTTTCACTCCATTCAAACCTTCTCTTTCTTCTCTCCTCACCCTCCAATCTTCATCATCTCTATTATGCCTCCTAAGATTGTATCTCCTATTTTCTCTTCTATTATTTTCTCTCATATCCTCCCTCTCACTCCTCTCATCATAATAATTTCCTCCATGAGAGGAAGCATACTTACTCACCCTCCTACTACTATGAGCCTCTCCATCCACACTTCCCATTGGATGACTCCTCCTTTGGGTCTCCCTTTGTAACTCTTCAAACCTTGCATCCATTTTGGTTTGCAAATCTTCCATTTGTTTTGTCATGGCTCTCATCAACCTAGAGGTCCTAGGTGACAAAGCCTCATCTCCTATTAAGCTCATCCTTCAAAAAAAATGGTTAGCAAAAACACAAGTATACAAGGAAATTCTTACCACTCTCTAAGTGTTTGTCACTCTCACTCGTGTTTGCACACTTTATCTTGGCTCTTTCTATAATGCTCTCTCTTGCCTTTTTCCACTCTCATTTCTCTCTATATTCTTAAGCAAAAACTTCTAATCAAATCAAGCTTCTTTACTATAGTGAAATAGGAAAAAATTCTAGGCTAGATTCAAGAGTCCAAGAACAAGAAAACTCTAAGACAAAAACCTTGGAAATTTTAAGAGACAAGCAACAAAAGCAAAATTTTAGAAAAGCACAACTCTAATTGGAATTTGATGAGACAACTCAAAGAATACTATGGGTTGTATCAAACTACACAAGGAGGTTATGCTAAATAAATTCAATTGCTAGAAGCCAAATTTCATCAAATTTGCATGTCATACAAGTTCACTTAATTTTGTGGTTCAAAGGAAATTTGAACTTGTAGCTTTTGTAACTTTGTTTTTCTTCTAAATTCTGTTTTTCTTAGTATTTTTCCAGCCACAATTCAATAATGTCTTTTTCTGTACCAAAATGTTTCTCTTTGGTCTTTTCTTTTTCTTTCACAACTTTTTTGTAAGTCGTTGTTTTTCTTTTACACAAGTTCAAAATTTCTTAAGGAAATTCAATGAATCACTAAAACATAATGTATAACAATTGTAAAATTTGTTTCTAACAACTCAATTCAGTTTAGGCATGATAGTAGAATCAAAACAAGTGGTCATACAACACAAAAAACACTACAAACAAAAGTTAACAAGAATCAAAGCTAGAAAATTAGAAAATTTTCAAGAACAAATGAAGAACATGAAAACAAGAATTTCACACAAAACTTGAAGAAGACTACTAGGGTAGGTGACAGAACAAATCACAAAGTCAACCCACCAAGATTCACATGAAAATCAACAAGGAACAAGGAATCGAAATGAATTTTTCAGATTTTAAAAGTTGCAGAATTTTACCTTTGAAGAACTTTTAAGAACAGAACTTGAAGAAGAATTCCACAAGGATTAGACTCTGATACCACATGATGTATGGCTGTGATGTAGCTCTGATGTATAGCTGAACCATAGCCATTAATTTTCTCAAATCTACCTTGCAATGAAACTCAATCTTCAAGCAAACTTTAAGAACTCTAACTTCTGCACTTTCACAAGAATTTTGAGTCTTTTCAATTCAGCAATGGAAGATGAAGATGGAAGATAGGTTAGGGATGAAAATGGATGGTACCATGGAAAAGCTTTCCAATAAACCTAGTAAGAATCACCACAATAGCATTAAGAAGCCATTGATAAGACTCAAGAAATTCTTATAGAAGAACAAGAGATAAACTCTCACAACAATTTTCAGAATTGTATTAATGAAACAAAGTTAGTTACAATCAGTTTTGGATCAGCTTATATAGGCCACGAAATTACACATCAAATGCCATTAAATGTAAATTGAAATGAAGCCCAAATGAAGCTTGAAGTGCAAGCTTCTTCTAAAGTGACTCTTGGTTGTCCAACACGCGCAGGTGCAGTTTTATGCCGAAGTAATCGATTAATTGTCCTTGTAATCTATTAAAATAGTTTTTACACATTCTGATGCTTAAGTAATCGATTACAACTATCTGGTAATCGATTACAACAAACAACAACTATTTTTCAAAGTGCCTTCATAATTTTTTATAGACAGATGGTAATCTATTACAATAGACAAGACTTCTTTTGTATTTGCATTGAGTTGGTGTGCTTCTTCATGCTTGTCCAAAAGATACAAGTTAGTTTTGATGTGTTAATGAAGGGCTTGAGTTCTAACTCTTGTCATGGGTCCTTTGGCTTGGAATGGACCTCCATCAGTTCTCCAAGATGGCACACTTCATTCCTTGTAACAAGAATGATGATGCTTGTGTTGTGGCCAATCTCTTCTTCAAGGGAGTGGTGAGACATCATGGATTTCCTAGAAGCATTGTGAGTGATAGAGACACAAAGTTCCTTATCCACTTTTGGAAGACATTATGGGGTAAGCTTGGCACAAAGCTCTTGTCTTCATCAACTTGCCACCTACAAACAGATGGCCAAACTGAAGGGTGAATAGAACATTAGGTCAACTCCTTAGATGCTACATCAAAGGCAATCTGAGGACTTGGGAGGAGTGCCTACCTCACATTGAGTTTGCTTATAATAGAGTGGTTCACAAGACCATTTCCTTATCTCCTTTTCAAATTGTCTATGGCTTCAATCCTTTAACTCCTCTTGATTTATTGCCATTACCTAACACTTCTTCTATGATTAATCATGATGCTTTGCCTAAAGCTTCTTATGTTAGGAAACTACATGAAAAGGTGAAGGCCTATGCGGAGAGGAAGATGGAACAATACGCTAAGAAAGCCAATAAGCACAAAAAACAAGTGGTCTTCAATGAAAGAGATTTGGTTTGGCTTCATTTGAGGAAGGATAGATTTCCTCAAGAGAGAAAATCCAAGCTCCAACCTAGAGGAGATGGATCTTTTAAGATTTTAGGGAGGATCAACAACAATGCATATAAACTTGAGTTGCCAATTGAGTATGGTGTGAGTAACACCTGTAATGTTTGTATGATGTAGGTACAAGTGAGGGATAAAACTTGAGGTCAAGTTCCTTTCAGAAGGAGGGGATGATGGAGGTCAATCACAAGCCCAAGAAGCTCAATGCAAAGGAGGAGAATTTGAAGAGCTTTCTTTGGCTAGCCTTAAAGGACCCATGACAAGTGCTAGAACTCAAACACTTCAAGAGCACATCAAAGTTAATTTGCACCTCTTAGACAAGCATGAAAGAGGCACACCAACTCAAGAAAAGCAAATGCTGGATTTTGTACTCTCAAGTTGAATTAATTCCAGCACTTGTAGTGGCAATTCTAGTGGCAATAAATAGGCCTTTAGTGACAATTGTTTAATAAGTTTAGGTGCACTTGTATGTGATTTTTAGGACCTATGGAAGTGTGTAAAAACTGTAGTTTGCACGTGGCTGACTCAACCATGAGTCATCACGTGAATAGTTTGCACCTCAAGCTTCATTTCATTCCACTTGCATTTAGCTTAATTTTTTAACTTAGGTAGCTTACAAGAAAAGCTTAGGACCGTTGCTATATAAGGCCAACCCAAACATATTGTACACATTTTTGGTTAAATCAATAAGAAATCTGAATTTCTTGTGAGAGTTTCTCTCTTTGTTCTTGTGCAAGAACTTCTTGAATCTTATCAATGGCTTCTTAAGGCTATTGTGGCGATTCTCCCTAGACTCATTGGAGAGCTTCTCCATGGCGTCATCCATCTCCATTCCTTGTGTAATTCCATCCGCCATTGCTTACTTTCTTGGACCTCATTCACTCCACTCTTGCTCCAAATCTTGAGTAAGAGTTTGAGTTCTTGAAGATTGAGTTTCATTGCAAGATAGATTAGGGAAATCAATGTCTAATGAGTTTAGGCCTACATCACTCTTTCTTCAATACAGTGCTTTCATACCACTTTCTTTGACTATTTGTGTCCATCTAAAAAAGAGAATACCATGTTTCAAATTATAAATAGTACTAGGACAAGTAACAACTACAATGTAATGTAATTGATAAAATGCATAATGAGGTTATGCAAGTGGAACTTTGTGTTTGCAATGTGAACTGTCAAGCTAATAACCTGTTATGCTCACCCTAATTTTTTTTGTCTTTAGAATCTTGCATCTCTTCATTTTGAGAGTAATCACATCTCCCTTTAACCATTTGGAGCCTCCTTGCACAGACCTGTGACTGGATGCTCCCAATGGACTGTAAGCACTTAAGAGTACTCATAGCTTGGTGTCTTACTGCTCTGCCACGAATGATAGCTTGAAGCTTCATTATTCCCTTCAATGCCCTCAAAGCCTTCCTTGCCTGTAATGTCTTAAATCAGTCAATGATCAAGAAAAAACAATGACATAGAATAGAGTAAGTTGACTTTGGTTTTTTCTTCCACTTATTATTTTTTTTTACTATTCGTACTTGCTTTTTTTTTTTTGCCAATTTTCATTATTTCTTTTACTCTCTTTGAGTTGAATTTTTTAAATCACTAAATGTTGTAAGAAATATTTTAATTTCTAACAAATTTCAGCTTATACTTGGTTCACATTTAGTGTGTTTGCCATTAAAGTCATGTTTGGATAAAATTATGTATGAGCACTTATAAGAAAAGAGATGAATTTCCATAAATTAAAAACATTTGATACACTTGATTTTTGTAGGAGCTCTCTCATCTAACTTCCCAAAAAATGAGGTGCATACATTGTTTTTGTCTCTCATGAGAGAAGCTCAATTCATTATATCTTCTTTTTTACTCCTATACAAGTACCTAAGGAGAATTTTATGACCTAAATATATTGTTTTTTTAATTAATATGAATCCATGAGTGACAAATTTAACAGTGAATGTAAGCTTATGCAAAGAGGTCTTAAGGTGACACAAATCAAAGAGAATAGGTTGGACAAACTCACCAGGTAACCCCAAAATGCAGTTTGAATTTTGATGGCTGTAGCAGATTCTGTAATCTCCCTCCAGCACTGGTAATGTGGATTGTGGAGCACCATTCCTAGTTATGTTAGCAATACTATTTGGAAGGATTCAAACACACAACCTCTCCTTCCTCCCTTCTCACTTTTCCAACTACTAAGTCAACCTTATATCTTCTAAAGTCCTAACTTTTTGTATGTTTCCTTTGTTCCACAGGTACACATGGAAAAATTATTAAGAGTCTTCTAACTCTCACTAGTGTTTATGGGTTCTAGAAGCATGTGTATAACCTTGACCATCGTGAGAATCGCCGCTATCTTGAGATGTTTTATGGAATCAAGTTATGCAAATTGGTATATATTTGTTTTTTCTCTCTTCATACTTTTTACTTAGTATAATTAATAATGGAAGGCATAATTTTTATGTTTAAGGTAGTTATTATTATAATTAAATAAACTTATCATACACGTTGATATATGATCGAATAATAGTGTAATTTGTTTTTACATTGTTCTATCATTTGTGTGTGAACAATGTCTTTTAACTTGTAGAAGCATGATGTTGCAGAAGCCTGCACTTAGGTATCTTATTTTTTTATCATTAACTTTGTATAGGAAAAAAAACACTTTCCCCACTTAAGAAAAAAAAAATCCAGCATTTTTTAATTCTTGCTCAACTCTAAGATTCTGATGTCCCTTCATTCTGAGGCCCGAGGTTGTGCTTTGCCTCATGAGAATTCGAACCTTTTATTAATCCAATTAAGGAATCCTGATACAAATGCACTACAATCTTTGACTACTCAAATAAAAAATAGTCAGATTTCTTGAATATGTTATACACTTACATTGTTTTCTCCTTAGCGACACTTAGTTTTCTGTTGCAAGGGTGAAATTTTGATAGATTTGATTAGTGTTCTTGTGTTGGTGACTATAATATCATGATTTTGATATTAACAGGGTGAGATAGGTTATGGGTGACTGTAATAACAGGCTTTTAATTAATAAAATCAACTTTTAATACATTGTATTTTATTGTTTTTGTTGAGCTTATAAGGATTTATTTCCTCTGTGCTGCTGCAATAAGTCACTTCCAAAATTGCTTCTATGCCCCTTATACAACTATAAATAATGCTATATTTCAAGTATAACTGCTTGCACTTTATTTTTTATATTAATGAAAATGATGCTTCTTTGTTTGCATTTGGAACTGAATTATTAAGACTTTCCCTTTCTTATGTGGCTTCTAACTTAGTATATGATTACTAGGTTTCTTCAAACATGAAAATTTTATTAACCGTATATCATTGAATAATATGTAGGGATGTATCTTCAAATTTTATCAACCACTTAATAAATGATAGTTTTCCTACTGATCTATTAGTTACAAACACTTGACAAATATTGGTTGGCCTCAATTATATCCCCAGTGTCTCTTCTCTTGTTGAACTTCAACATGTCCATTCACTGGTCAGTTTATTTATATTTTTACATTTTGAAGTTGTTTATCTCCCTTTCTTTATTTTGATTGGATTTTCTATTGCTATTTGCTTTTTATTTGTATGGATTGTCTATAGCCTCCATCAACTGATATAGCTATTTCAGAGAACAAACAAAGCCGGTCACAATTGAAATGGTACATGGTGAGAGAATAGTCACTTGCTTATATAGTTAAATAGTAAGATATGCTTTAGTTTTCAACTATTAACTATTCAATTTGGAACATGCAGGCTTATTTTAATGCACTCGTGGGAAACAAACCACTAGCTTTGGACATGGAAAGCATGGGTAAGGGTCAAGTATGGGTAAGGGCCAAACCTGTCAACTAGCATAAAATAATTATAAAATTAATAGAAAATATTCAAATGCAAAATACATATTTAATTTTTTAAACAATATATTACACTACTACAAAATGGGTCTTCTATGTCGGTTGTAAAGCACTTTGTAAGACAATTGTACGATCATCGGGAAGTCGTTGAAAGGCATCACTTTCTACGACGGTTATACAACAACCGTCTTTGTAGGTTGAAGTTTCTAAGACGGTTATTCCTAATAATTGTCTTAGATTAGTGCAATATACTAAGACGGTTATTAGGAATAACCGTCTTTGAATGTTCACATTCTAAGACGATTTTCCTTACAACCGTCTTAAAATCAGTTTTTTTTTTTTTAAAAAAAATTACACTTATCTAAGACAGTTATTCCTAACAACCGTCTTAGATTAGTGTATCTTTTTTTTAAAAAAAAAATCCATGATTTCTAGAGATCAGTTAAGCAAGCATCATGTTCCACTACTATTTATGAGTGATGAGCATAAAAAAAGTTATAATAATAATAATACTAATAATAATAATAGTAATAATATAGTTAAAACAGTAAGTTGTAAAAATTAATTAATAGTTGTAATTTTCACTACTTACTTCTTTCGAGAAGAAATCTTAGCAGGGAACAAACTAAAAAATGTCTCAACACTTGCAAGAATAATCCATGAGAAATAAATTGAAGTCACACTTTGATGCATGCATATATTAGAAACCCAAGAAACGTTACAAGTTGTAGAAATGCATGATTTGTTAAATCAAATTAGTACTCTTAATTGGTTTGATTATGATTAGCTAAATGAAATGTTTTTGTTGCAAGCAAGATCGATGATGCATGTTCAGCAAGAGTAAGGCCTGCTCTCAGGATCAAAATTACTTGGAAAACTAGTAAATGATTCAGGCAATAGGTTGTAGAAAGAGTACTAAAGGATTAATGTAAACATGAGCTTGGTTTTGGCTAAAGAAATTACATTCCTAAAATGTTCACAACTTAGTATATGAAGAACAAATTGTAATTATTAATTATTAAACACTAAGTAATAGGAAAGAAGGAAACTAAGAAAATTCCCTTTGATTGTAACCCTGCAAATGTTGCAGGTTTAAAATGATTAATTTAAGAATCACCATCATTTACATATGAAAACCATACAAACTTATAATAACTACCCATGCACACAAACACATACATAGGGGATTGTCAAGCACTAGCACTATTTTTTTGTGAGTGGAGAAAGGAGCTATTTGTGAGTTATTGACCATTCAATCTTACATGGATAGACAAATATTTTGAGTTAAAGTCATGAAACCTTTAATTAACTAAAATATTGACCATCCATAGATAAAGGGTTACACTTCATATTCATATCAAAACTAACAGCAGGAACAAAATCATATTCATTATCACAACTAACAACAGGAACAAAGTCAACAAGTCACAAACTAAGCAAATGTGTTACCTTTTTTCAAGCATTAGTGAGACAACTTGGATAACATTAAAAGTGAAGATAGGATTACCTTACTAAGTGGATATGCAATTGGGAAGAAATCCATCATAAGAACTAGCACGAAGGGAGACAATGTTGCCCCAACGCTTAAACCATATCGAGAACACAAGACTAGAGGGATAATTTGTGATCAAAGTCTTGAATGAGAAATTAAATAAAAGACATAAACTTAAATGTATGCATGTAATTAAATACATTCACGGTAAATGGAATTTTGCTATACCCTGCAATGATAATTTGGTTTCGTCATAATTGGCTTACAAAACCTATCATGGAAGAATGAGCAAGGTTAAGAAACACGAGCTACAGAAAGTGCGACCTAAAATCCAAAGAACAAAAGCAAAATACTTGTCCACAGCTTCAGCTTTCTTTCTTATATCAGCTGACAAAAGTGCATGGGTGGCATATTTTGGAAGCGAGTCCTGATGCTATTTTTTCTCCCTGAGCCAATTCTCAGCTTCCAAACATTCATTTAAGACCTGAAAACAAATAAAAAGGAAAATAATCTCAGCTAAATGGCAACCAGGAAAAAAGTGTTACATAATTAGAGCAGCAACTAATTACCTTTTGTTTCTCATTGATGTCAATGTGATCGAATTTGGGATCATTTGACATTGCAGCTTCTCTATAACTATTTATATAATAGGCAAGTTGATCAATTAATGTACCCCTCTCTATGTATTCCTTGTAACTCTCTTCAATTGGATCACCTTGCTGCAATCATGTAAATATCCATTAAGATGGCAAAAACTAAAACAAAAATATATGCTTTTCGTAGGCATTTATGCATAATTCTACAAAAAATAACTGAAGGCGTCTATCTAGTCTCTATTTTTACACTGGTGGGATAGAAGTATTCTCTGAAACAACCAGGCCTTAGCATACCAAATCAGCTCAGCTCAGAGATTTTCTAATCCCTAAAATTTCTTACCTTCTTGAGCTCTTCAAGCTTGGCAATGTATACACCTTTAGTTTCATCTTCACCATCCTTAATGACAAACTCTTGGTATTTGTCAATAAGCTGAAATGATAACAAGAAATTAGTTTTAGTAATAATAAAAAAAAAGATTGACCTCAAATAACAAGAAAACCATGGCAATCATCAACTGCATTATACAACTTGCTTTTAGGAGACTAGTGGTACATTATGTTAGTTTAGCCACAAGTAGGCCAGTACACAAGATCATTGTTTTGCCAAGAGAGCCCTGCATTTTATGCCAAGTAGTGATGAATATATAAAAAAAAAAAACCCCTAAGACTAAAGATTCAAACTAAACCAACATATAAATCAACCTGAATCAGAAAAGTTAGTCTGGAGTCTTTGTAAGCGATATGCCTCTGCTTCCCATTTGCCACATCATGGACCTCTTGAATGAAATGACATTTTCCAAGTTAAATAATTAATTAGCTTGGCACCTGAAGAAAGCAATCAATGTAAATCCATTTAAATGAAAACATAAAGGTTATTTTATGCTCGTGGGTCGCGACAACTTGGCTCAGATATGTTTACAGTATGCAGTAAAAGAAATATGCTTGCAAGTGTCACCAAAAAAGAATAAAAAATCCCAAGAATTTATAAAATTGTGATCATAATTCAACCTTGTTTCACGGTCCTTAGGAAGTACCCTCTAACTAATAATAGACCTTATGAAGTTGTAGCTTAAATAGTTAAATGGGTAATAAGTTATGAAAAAATAGTATAAAAAATAGTGTAAATTGTTTATGTCAAAAACATAAAAGGAAGAAAATATAATATCATTATCAAGACCCCCAAATACATAAATGTTTGAACCAATGATAGTTGTAGCTTTGCCTATCCCACATGTAAATAACACTATATATTAGACTTACAGTGTAAAAATTTAATTACCAAGTCAATCACAGCAAGTAATGTCACTACAATACACCTTATGATATAGAGTTACAATATACCTGTTTAATCAGTTCAGTTTTGTCATACTACAACCAAGTTTTGCAAAGAAATTTAAGCTTAATTCAGCTACAACCAATAAAACAAAATAAGGAAAGGAGAGACAAAATTATCATGTCATCATGTATTGGAAAAAATTACTTTCTCATAACAAAACCAAAAATGCTAAGTAAACTATGATAGAATATTTACTAGCTAACCTCATAACTGTGGCAATCAACAAGTAGAGATATAGCTTTTCATTGTCGACTTTCAATTCCTGGTAATATGAATCACAAATCAGTGGGAAAAGCTAAATAAGAAAGCAACTATGTTTGGTTTGAAATATAATATCAGAAAATAAAGAACATATTTAATATATATTATTACTCAAGTTCATAAAAAATAAAAATAAAAAAGAATATATATACACACATGAAATTAATAAAACTACAAAATATTTCCTTTCCTCGACCTTTGTTGTTTGTTACAAGCTAAGTCTTTCTATTTCATACAAGAGCTAGCCATATGCATGCTTTGAGTCTGCTATAAATTAATATCTCGACCTTGCGTTGCAGCCAACAGGTATACAACATGGAGTCCACTTACCCAAACAATTTCAGAGTTGCAATTTGTCTTCCGTAATATTATTTCTCCCCAATAAAATTCAAAACACGTATTACAACATTAAACAATAAATTCCTCTGTTTACATTTCACTTTTTATACAATACCAACATTATTTTGTAATATATATATAGGGAACCATATGTATTGAGTACTATACTAAAACTATATATGATAATATGCTAAGTGATACAGAACAAGCTGATTAAAAAATGTTTACTTGCCCTTTGAATACAATACTCCCTCTGCCTTATGTTGTGTCAAAGTAATGAGTGAATGAGTGAATAAAACAACAAAGTGCATGCAGTGTATTGTGTAGAGTGTGGATACACGAATCCCTTAATAAAGTTAACCTCATTTGTCCCATACTCCCATTTGAATCTTGAAACCTCTATATATGCGAATTCATTAAAAAACCACTAAGGAACGGGTATGATACCACAGGAACCACTATCAATGAAAGATGAACTCAAAAGCCATAAAATCTGACAGAACTTAAGCATTTCTCAATACGGTAGCCACGAAAAAACAGTTTAGAAACATAACCCCAACAAATGTGGCCAAAACCCTAACATCTAGAAGATCATTTCTCAAGTTGAACGAAACGCGGAAATGTTTTCGAAACCCTAACAATTTTTGCGAGAGAGCAGTAAAAAATGAAGAAATGTAAGAGCAGATTAGAGAGCGCGAGAAGGGAAATTGATTGTATACCGAAATCATTGTCGTCATCACTGAAATTGCTCTCTTCAACGTCACCAGCGTCGTCAAAGAACTGAAGGACTCCTGGGTTGTTTCTCTTGCGACTGTTGCCGGTCTTGTAATCGTCGAACACGACCTTGTGCTTGCCAGCAGAACCTTTTCCGGCGACTTCCTTGCCTTTTCCTTTGCCCTTGTTCGTCATTTCCACAGAGAATGCAATGAGACCAACACCAATTGCATGCTCAGAGTTCTTGTTTTTGCAGAAGAAGTTTGGGAGAAAGAAGAGTGAGATCCTAGATGATTTTTGGATTTAAATTTGGAAAAAAGAAATAAATAGTGGATGCCATCGAGAGAAAGGGAAGACGAAACGAGAATGAATTTTAAAGTCGGTTTTTAAAATACCTGTGTTTGAATACTTGTGCACTTAGCTTTTATTTACAAACTTGCCACTACATACCATTCTAAGACGATTTTAATGCAACCGTCTTAAATTTAATGTCGTGAAATACTGGTTTTGTAGTAGTGTTAACTCACTTAAACTTTTAACCAATGCTATATTAATAGTCTCTTCCATGAAAAAATTAACTTGGTTCTATGTAATCCTTAAGCACACAACAACCTGATGTATCTGGGCTGGGTTAACCCTTGTACTATATACTATTTATTAATATATTTTTCTTTATCCAAAGAAAAGGGGGTACACATGCCTTTTTATATAAGAACTTTTCTTCTTTTTGCCTATGACACTCTTAATTGGTTTTTATCTTAAAAATAACCTTTTTTTTTTCTATGCTTAAATGTTTAGTGTATGTGTGTAAAGTGTCTAGCTAGATCTTTTGAGTTTAATTGTGCTTGTGGATTGGTGCCAAATTGCATGATTGATAGTAAGGACATGTGAAATTCCACTATGTCATAATGCTAAAGTCTCTTACCATGCTAAATTGAGTTGTTAATAAATGAATTGTTATTGAAAATTTTGAATTTGTATTTAAAAAATTTATCTTCTTTTTAAAGCATTTAATTTGTTTATCTTAACTAGGACTGTTGACTTTATCTTTTAGATATGAATAGATTTTATTTTTCTTTTATTAAAGTTGAGTTGATTTAGAGGTTATTTTTCAAATTTTATTGGTTTATATATATAGAGAGAGGGAAATAAAGAGAATAGAAGTGCATTAAAATTTTTGTTTAAGCTTTTAACGTGTCTTTCAAAATTATAGGAAGAGAAATAAACAATGTAGAAAGTGATTATGCAACATCAGTTACAGAAAAAATCGATGTAGAAAAGACACTTTCTACATTAATTTTAGAAAAAATTGATGTTGTAAGTATTATACAACATTAGTTTTTAGGAAAACCAATGTTGTCAGGTGTATGACAACATCGGTTTTTCTAAAAAACGATGTTGATGTTTGCATATTATATATTTTTTCATTTATTTCTCATTATATGACATCAATTTTCTTAAAACCGATGTTGTGTAATGTATGTTAACATCGATTTTTGAAAAAAATCGATGTTAACATTAATGCTTTTAACGTCGGTGATTTTAACATCGATTAAAAATAGATATTGAAAATCGAAAACAACCAATATTAAAAACCTATTTTCTAGTAGTGTTGTCTAAGAATATCTTTATTATCAAAAGCTATAAACTTACTAAAAAGTTATTGTTTTCAAACAAGTGATTTGTTTATCTATAACATATTTACCTACTAAAAACCATTTCTACAAATTCCAATCATCGAAACAAGCATTTCCTATAGTAATACAATGATAAATGATTATGTTAAGAATCTAAATGTTTATTCGATTGATGTCATAATTTCTTTAATTGAAAATTATATCAATTACTAGTTTGAATAAAAAGAACTTATAATTATGATTTTG
>PYAF01005471.1:23993-48059 GCA_007407185.1 Glycine tomentella
ATATGAGCATGTGCTCAGATGTTTTGTAGTTTTGTACTTAGCCTTTGTTTTGGTTCTGTTTTGATGTACCCTGAGGGGATTTTTTTGTACAGTTTTGTATTGTACAGAAGAACTTTGATGTATATTCACCATGTTATAGTGTACAGTGTTATACAGATGACATTTGATGATGTCACTTTTAGTTTTGCTTCCAAACTGCCTAAACTCTGATTGATTATCTGCTTGATTGTGGTGTATGTTTGGTAATGACCCTGATTAGAAAATTGGGGCGTTGTTGCCTCGTTGGTGGACGATGGTCGGTCGTCGGTGGATTATGGTGCGAGGTCTAGGCCAAATGATAGCGGGCAGAATACAGAGTTTAGCGGGAGTCAGATCGACAATATAGAGGTGTGGGGGAGTTGACAAGTCAGACTTGAAAAGTGTCAAGGGTTGAAGAAAGAAATGTCACTATAAAGGTATCAGAAGTAAAGCAGAAGAATCCAGAAAGGGCGCGTCTTTTGGTGGGATGGGGTCATGGGTCAATTGATTTCGGATTAAGGCCCAAAACTATTCATGATTTATGGTGGGCACCACATTTGTGAAACCACTCCTTATTTTGTGGTACTATACGTCTATACCATAATACTATATTATGATATTTTTCAATGATCAAATGATACCCCAAAAATACAAAACATTTTTACGTTGAAAACAAACTGTTGGACAAAAAATTATTAGACATAATGTTGAAACGTTACACTATTTTCCAAATATGATAACGAAACATTGAATATGTATATAATGTTATATTTTAGTATTTTATTATTATGTCTTTGTTCGTATTTGTAATTTATAACCTGAAATTACGTTATGCTTTGTTATTTTGAAAAGTAATTACCTTAGTTTAACAATAAAAGTGTAACTTGTCTGTATATGTTGATTATATAATTAGGTTTGCTGAAATTACACACATACATACATATATATATATATATATATATATATATACGTTTGGTGTGTGGAATTTCAAATTTTTTAAAAAACAAATAAAAAATTGAACAGACCGCCAAATTGTCAACTAAACCAATTTATTTAACTAAATTTATATATTAGAAAGTGCCAAAAAAAAAGTAGAACAAACCGCCAACTACTGAAAGGTTCAGTTAATGTATGTAAATAGTCAGAGTATTTTTGTGACTAAAATTTAATTAAAAAAATGTGGTTCCCAATATATGTGCAACTTATTTATTAGTAGAGTTTGTACTATAATATATTTTAAAACATATTAGTCATATAATATATTATTGTCTAAGGCCCAAGGCCCTTTGAAGTAAAGTGAAAAAAAGTTAACCCAAATCCAACAAAAACAAAAAAATTGTACAAGCAACCATGTCAGACAAAAATGATGGGCACCCGCCTTCGCCAAAAGATCGGCACCCACCCTTCGCCCACTTAGTCCTTCAGCAAGGCGAGCTGCAATCTAAGCTTCACATTCTCATCTTTCAACTCTTCCAGCCTAGCCTGAAGGCGCTCAACATTGTAAAAGTTAAAGTCTCTAATTTTTTTCCCAGTGCATTCACATAGCTCCTGGGCCAACAAGACCGCTGCATCTTCTCTGGCAGCATAGTCATGTATGGCATACTTACCCACCGAAACAATGGGCTCGCCCAGCGTCCCAACATCGACCCAGGCGCAATACTTCCTGTATTCGACACCGTCTACAGTCATGACATGTTGTAAGTGTAACACCGGTTGTCCAACCTTCAGTATGAAACATATTTTCTTCAGCAACTTTTCCATGCACTGTTGCGAAATGAACAGCGCTGTCGACGTTTCCACCGCCAGCCGTGTAGGTACCGCCGCTGAACATAAAAACATACATTATGCAACTTAAACAATGTGGACAGTAAAATTTACAGAGACATTAGTTGGGTTTTGCAAAATACAATGGCAAACTAAACAAATTACAAGCACATCACCGGGGTCCATTCATTGGAAAAACCAGGTTTGGGCACCAAGGCATTGGTATATATTTCATGTACCAAGAAGTATAGCACAACAATGAACAAGAACAACGACAATATGGAATTCACCTTAACAACAAACGGTTGAATAAAGTTTTTGTAAACAAACAACAAAAAACAACAAATGTGTTACAAGTAAATAATTGAAAGACAACTGACCCTCATTCACTGGATCGGCCATTTGGATGTTAGATTGTGGCTGGGTTCCAACAAACCCAGGGTCCATTCCATGACAATAACAGTAGTCGATGTAAGCCTCTTCGGCTTCGTCATATGAATCAAAGGAAGTGTGGAGGCTTTCATTGAAGTTGTTAACCTGGTCAAATGTTTCATCGTATGTCAAGTAAATCCCTGGTTTACGACCGACAAAAACAACATGGATTTTGTTGTCACCCATGGTCGATATACTTGGTAGCAATGGAGTATGGAGTATGAGGTTAGGCTACTGCAATATGAATATTGAACGGACACTAAAAGTTTGAAAGTCAAGACTTGGTTAATAATGAAACGGGATGTGGACGGTTAATACGAAACCAAATTTCAAAACCCACCTCGGTTACAGTGGTCCAAAGATGTAACCCATGATATGACTCGTCGGAAAAGGCGGCTCGCCCCAATCGTTATCATTACACCGTCTGCTATTACTTTATCATACTAACTTATCCATATTAGTATTATTACTATTATTATTATTTGTAAATGAAAATAAGTATTTGTTAATTTTTTTTTGTATAATTTAATTCACAAAAAGGAATGAAATTATTGTCTTGTTCATGACATACAGTACGTTGGGGTAAATGTTAAAAATATATATTGCACTTTACATTGACTAAAGTCTTTTACACAATGAAACTCAAAAGACATTAAATTGTACTAAAATTTAAATAATTAAATGAATACATGCAATGCTAATAAATTCATTATTTTTTTAAAACAAATAACACATTATTAGTTTCGTAATGTGGTAAACCAACAAATAAAAAAATGAGCCTTTTGTCTAATAATTGCTTCATTTATTTATAAATAATTTTCCAACCTCTGACAATTCATAAGTAAATAAATGCTGTCAATTATCACAATTTATAAATCATCTTCATGTATCCCATTAAAACATTTTTTTGAATTGGTTTACGGAATGTGGTATTAAATATTGGTATGACTAAATATTGTTAGGGCCAAAAATGTTTCATTAAAAAACAGTATAGGCTATTCAGATTGGCAACCACTTTTATTTTATGAATAACAAATGCGGCAACAATTTTATGTGCAACTCATTGTTGCTGGTGTTTAATTATATAATTTATGTAATTAAAATCAACACAGAACACATATCGGCATAGTCCATTAAACATTATAAGATTAAAATGTCCGACGTAAATGTAAATGATATGATCAAACTTCAACTAGTGTACCAAAGAACAATGGGATAACATGGATCTGGGAACTCCTTTGTAAATTGGAAATTATCCGACAACTGTTTCTGTTGGACAAACTGCTTCCACCCAGAACCTAATTTTGCACTCTTTCTTTCATGGTTGAGGGCAACCTCGCACGGCATTGTCCCATCGAAATATAGGCGCCTGAATTTGGACTGACGTAAGAAGTGGTAAATGGGTGATGCGTGTATGTTGCGGTAACCGCTATTTCATGTAACTTATTGGGCCATGTATTGTGCGCTAAAGGGCCCAATGACAATGGAACGCAGACAATGTAAAAAAAAAAATAAAAAAAATAATCACTCCTTACGGTAATACTTGTCAGCCTTTCCACAATCGGGCATTTTTTTTCATTATGATAATATTGTTTAACAAATATAAAACAATTTTATTAACCAAGCACCTGCAAAACCAAGGGCAATCGTGTTGTATTGGAAACCGGTCCAACCATGAACATTGTTCTCTGGTGTGTCTGCTGAAAATGTCGTCCCTTGCAAATATTAGTATATATTTTATTATAAATGCATTTTTAGTCAATGTTGCTACGAATCAACTACAATCTAAGTTTTCTTCTATTTACACTACTTACTTGGTAATTACTTAACAATTGTACAATTTGACTCAAGTTGAATAACTTACTTGTAAATTCATGTGTCGATAATGACAATTTTATTAATTTAGGCATTACATTTATTTGAATTTCATGTAAGTGAATATGGTTACACAAATTTTATATATTGATTTGGTACAAAATGAAAAGATTGACAGTCGTGTCTATACATAGAAAATACACATCGATTTCAATGTTGATTTAATTGTAACATTTAACATCTTAGTTTAATAAAATTGGAATTTTGGACCCTGATCATCTATTATGTCAAAATTGTGATGATCAAAGGTATTAAATAAATTAAAACGGTTAATGATTAAAAATTAATACAATTTTTTTAAAGCTAATGTGATGTTGTTGATCATGGAGTCACTTGCTACATTGGGATATATAACACGTTTGCAAACAACACGACAAACACACTTATAAAAAAATAAATATTCAATCAAATAAATTGCATTGGTTGGTAATTTAAGAAATATGATCAATTTGATCCCAAATTTTTGTATAGGTCTAATATGTAACTGTATTAGGTTTGCACATTTTATTATTATGTTCAGCTACATATCTTTACTTACTACCTCAAGTCAATTTTTCATTATTTACAATATTTTTTTTATTATTATTGAGATATTAAAACATCAAAAATGTTAACATTCATATGGGGGATGACCCACAATCAACAACTTCGTAAATTATATTTGTTAAAACAACTAACTTCCCAGAAAGCTGCTCGCCTAGCCTAGTCTGACAGAATTGTATTTATGATAATTGGTTCTCTGGTTTCCAATGATGATGATTCAGACATGTCCTGATACAAAATTGTACTTTATCCATGTACTACAAAATGTTGTCAGTTTCGACTGAGCCTTTACCCTTTCACATGAATTTAATAAAATATGATACTCAGGGCATTCCCTGGATATACAAAAAAAATAAAATATGTTACTCCCACGTCGTATTTAAAATAGGCATCCTTGTCATTGTACAGTTCTGACAAAGTTTGATCATTTGTCATGCTATTGGCAGCAGCAGAATGCGAGGCCACCAAAAGTTTAAAGAAATAAAAATAAAAATTTGATGATCATTCTAAAATAAAATGTCGAAGGACTATAGTTATTAATAAAGGAAGACTCACAAAGCAGTTGATACAAAGGGAGAAAACGACATAAATATTAGTAAATAACAGAAAACACAGGGTGCAAATTATAAGGTCATTACACTAATAATAACAATGATTTGAAGATAATAAACCTAATGAAACCCATTTAATTGAAAAAAAAAAATTGAAGTTCATGATCCCATCTACAGAATTCACATAAACTAAGATCATCATCTTCATCATTTAGAAATAACCAAACACCTTGCTTAAGCCTCCACCCCTTGCATGTGTTGTTGGAACCACATATTGGAGTTGGATTGGGCACTATTAGTCCATTACCTTTCCAAAATTCTTCCAGGTATCGTTGAACCCTGCTCCTGCATTTGATGATGAACTTCGACTTCCTTAGAAATTGCATATGCTCCGGTCCTTCTTTCCTCAAATCATCATCTTGGGAGCACAACAAAATCATACCGTATACATATTTGCCCTCCATGTGGCCCTTTGCAGCAACCATTTTCAACTTATCAAGCCCATTAATGTTTCCTTTTGGAAAGTTAAAGAATTCCACCAACCCATCCCTGTACAAACTGTCAACATTCCCGCTATCCCTACAGCGCTCTAAGAAGCGCAATGCTTCATCACGATGAATCCATTGGTATACCGGGAAGTCGTGCAAACAAACTTGCTGCCACACGTGACTATCTTCACCAGCATCAAGCAAAGCCTTGCAACATTGTTTTACGCTCAGAAGATCAATCGCCGAATCAGACGCTACCCTTGCAACGATCTCTACCAACAACTGTTTCGGAAGTGATGTTATACACGTGCAAGATCCATTACCTTCAATCCGGCTTTTCTTGCTGGGTGTGTTCATTACACTTGAAGTAGACATGGTTCTTTTGGAAGTGATTGGTAAAATTATAAGGCTGTGGTTGCAGTTGCAGAATGATATAGTCCAATGAAGGTTCGGAATGGTTCATACTCTGGCTACAGGTTTATTTATAATCGTCCACAACGTTTCAGACGAAGGGTTACAACCAAAAAAGCCTCTCCATTGGTGGATAGTCAAGTGTTGTAAACCAGGCATGTGACGCGTTTGGAAAGTCACCAAAGGGTATGTCAGTCGGCTGCATTTAATACATTTTACGTCAACCGGTATATTTCATCATGACCACTTATGATGAGCAGGTGGTGATACATTTCAGTTGGTGGGCATGTATGTGAGGCCCAAAAGCCATGACGGTTGGTTTCTTTAGTGAAACGGTGAGTTTCACCTTTTAAACGATGAGCAGTTGTATTTTTCCACTTTTGCCTTTAACGTTCCATTTGGTGGAATATCCAACACCTTCATTTTGCTTCTATTTTTTTTTCTCTTTAACCTCGTAGGGTTTGCGTTTTCTGCCTCAAACCTTCAGTGTTGGTTGCTGAAATCACTTAGAAGTGTGCATTCTCTGTGTCTCCTTCATTGTTGCTATTTGGTGTTGCAGGTATGCTTGTGTCTCTGTCGGGTTTGCTCCGGTTTGTGTCGTTGAGGATGTTCTCGATAAGAAGGGGTTCTCTTTTATAGCCTCTCAAATCTGTATCTGTAGTTTCGTTGTCTTTCATTTCTGCTTCGGCGTTAATTTGGGTTTATCATGTCGCGATTGACAAGTCAAAATGAGTAAAACTGTTTTCATTAAATTTTCTGTTGTTAATACTTGTGTCCTTATGGTATACTCATTCACCAGTATAGAAATGTATGTAAATAACCAGCAACCATCGTAATAATAGTACCCATTTTAGGTTTTATGTATATCTTGTAAGAGTTATCTTGAATATTAATTAATTTAAAAAGTTATTGTTTTTTTGGGGCCAAAATCATAACGAAAAAAATATTTTCAAATTGAAGTATAAGTAAAAATAGTGATTATGAAAATAACATTATGTATAATAATAGTGATTATGAAAATAAAATTATTATCTCCTCGGATTGTTTTGTTCTTACACTATTGGAAGTTATAATAATATATATGTAAATTTGCTGACAAAAAGTGATAATGTTGTTTATTGATATGTTGTCTTCGAACGCGGGTATGTGGGGGCATTACACTTATACATGGCTTTACGTTTGTGACATCCAAAGTCACCTAAATTTGTGTCTTCCAAAGTCACGTCAATTTATGTCAGTCGGTTGCATTTATTAGAATTTGTGTTAATCGATGTATTAGATGATGACAACTTATTATTGACTAAAAATGGAGATATTGGACAACTTAACCGACTGGACATCTAAGGAACGAAACCGGATGAGCATCTTTTTAATATATATTTTGTTGGCCCTTCTGAAGCCCAAGTAGCATATTACTGTTATCACAAATTGAAACGGTGCGTATTTGCATTGGTTTTAGTTGCTGTCATATATATTGATGTTAATCACAAAGTGCAGTAACATTCTTTTAATTTGGCTTTTATTGTGGGAGCTTCCTTATATATTGGTGTCATATATATTGGTTTTAATCACAAAGTGCAGTAAAGTCTTGTAATGCTACATAATTTGTTTACATTAATTAAGCTCTTGGAATATTACATTATCGGATTACCGTATTCATATAACAGTCTATGATTATGTATACATAAAAACTGCAGACAAACACTAGATAATCCTCCCTTCGTTGCAAACAGTGCGGCCAAACAAACAACACCATAAGTAGCACATGTAAATTAGAAACACTTAATGAAGACTTTAAGATACCATAACTATACATATGGAACACAAAATAACTGGCCCAGTCGTTGACATTGGGTCATTAGTTAAGTAAACTTGATACTGACGACAAGTACAATAACAATAAACAAGGTTGAAACCGTGTGTTTTAGCCAATTATAGTTGGTTTCTAACATTTTCATCTTGGTAACTAGGTCTCTGATTTCCGTCTTTAAGTCCTCAAACTCCATCAAAAACTTACAGTAGTCATCTTCGATGTCCTTCTGAACCCAATCAAAAAAATCACAAGAACCCAACCTACAACTATAAAACAACCTCCTGGGGTTATTTTGTGTTCTACTACATTTAATTTCCGCCGGTTGTCCACATTGAGAGTAGATTTTCAGGTTTCGCACTCGAACTCTACTAATATCAACGGCGGAAGAAGATGTAGACCTTGATTCAGACATGTAATACAAAACCTAAAGCACAGATATGTTACTAAGGCAACAACGTTAACATCTGTACATCAATGAAAATCCCAACCAATAGCATAATGCTTAAGTTAAGCCATTCAACATAGCTACGCTTTAAACAAAGTACACGAAAGTAAAAGGCCATTATTACAGAATATGAACCAAAATGAAAGAGGACAAATAACTCACTCTAAGACTTTTCCGAGGGTCCCAATAAGTCGTGTGCAACGTTGAATTGAGGATGTTGTAAGCTCCCACAAACGTCTTCAACCATGCCCGGAGTGGACAGACAAAAACACACAACATATAAAGAATTGGAGAATGGGAGATGGCTCAGTAAATGATGTCGATTAATTTCAAATGGTGCCATGTTGAAATGGAAAAGACAAGATGTAAATGTGTTAGTTGACTTGCGTGTGCAGAGCCCGGGCAGTGATGGGTGACTATAAACAAAAATCAAATATACAAAATATTTAAGAGGGAGGTGGTTTGAACTTTGAATTAAAGAAAAAATTTTAGTTTTTACATTAATTATATATGTTGTCAGTGAAATTTTTCCATAACAAATCTTTTCGGTTTCCAATGAAATATATTGTAAAACATCACTGTCACATGAAAAGTACCCCAGTTTTTAGATTAAGTTCATTGAATACATGATACGTATTAAGGTCAATTCTGATAAACAAAAATCGCATCATAATTATACTTAATTTGTGAAATTTGAACATTAGTATGGCATGTGTATATGTTTATTTCGTTGACATTATGATAGGCATAATAATGATCAACATTTATGTTAATCAGCTATGGAAGGGATAACATGTGCAACATAATAATAAAATACATAACCGTAATACAGTCATTTATATAATATATTATATTATTATGACGGTAAATAAAACATTCAACATTATAGGCACAACATGTTCACGGTAAATCGTAAAGTCACGGCTAATGTTTACTTTCATCAAATGAAATATGATAATCAACTAGAAATAAAAAAAAAAAGTTATTTTCATATTATAGGTAAGTATTTAATTATGTACAATAATATTTGTATTTATGATATTAGTGACAAATAATTAAAATTAATTAATTTTAATTGGCCAACAACAAATTGTCAACCTAATGTGGTAATAAATATATTAATTAATACTGTTATTTACACATTAATTTGATATTATCAAAATTGAAGACCAAATACTATATTTAGTAAAAATAAATGTTGTTGATTTTACCCATAGGTAAGTATTGAATTATGTACAATAATATTTTTATAAATTTTTTTTATATGATGAAAATTTTAAAGTAAGTTATATATTTCGGAGATTCTTTTGCCACTACAATAGATTTGTAGGGGATTCGTTCGAATTAATGTCCTTCAAAGGATGATTATTCCTGGGAAGTACCACAGATGTCCATATAAGCCCTGAGTGAATTGATAGGCCTTGATTAGATGATGTTAATCAGGTAGTGGACAAAAGTTTCGGGTCAATGGATAGCCCTTCATTAGATGATGTTCCTCAGTCAGTGTGTGTCAAAGTCCTGAGTGCATTCAGACCAACCCATTGGATGATCTTCGTTAGACAATGTATGTGAAACACCTCATTACTGCCCATCAAAGGATGATATTCCTCACTAAATTAATCGAATGTGGGATGACAAATGTGTCCATGAAGAAAGATGTTGCTTCCTTACACAGTGGATGAGGTGTTGGACGATTGTACTACTGAGCGTATGATGTGTTACAGACGATGTCATATGCGTGCTTTGTGAGAGCCGTGATGGCTGATTGTACGAGTAATGGCTATTTTTAATACTATGTGGATGAATGAGGGCTAGTTCATTTTGTAGGTGTTGTTGTAGTTGTGGCTTTTGTTTATGTTGCGTGGATATGTACCATACATAATGACTCAACAAATATGGTTTTGAAGACGCTTCCGATGAATTAATTATTTGTTGGAATTAATTACCGCATTAATGTATTTAAGTAATATTTTAATACACCGGTTGCATACGGTATGTTCCAGGGCCAGGTTGCGTCAAACCACCGAGGGTTTCTGGATTAGGCTGGTTGTCTTTTAGATGGACTGTGAGCGGTTTGGAATGCATGGTGGGGCCATTCAAATCATTTTATATAAGTTAAAAAAAAAGATGCACAAGTAACATTATACGTGTGCACAAATGTTAACTAAACCAATTAAACTCAAATTCAGTATTACAAACTGCAATGAAACGTAACCTCAAACTTAACCATAAGCCAAATCCACTCACCGAGATTAAACTCGGGGGGGTTGCCTGTTAAATGAGGCGGGTCCAAATCACAAGAAATGTTGGTAAGACAATTCATTTGTTATGCGGGCCAAATCAGATTGAGCGACGGATTCGATCGGTTTCGACACCTCTATGTATAACCCTAACCAATGGGTGGGTCAATAATTGAATATGACCATGTACTTAGTATTATTGGACGAATATTGGCGTTGTCTCGGAAAGACAAGTTACCCCTCGATTGGGTGAGTTGTTTCCATTTCAAATGTGAATTTTGTTACGACCTTCGTTATTGTGGAATTTTTAAATTTTTGACTTCAATTTGAGGTTACTCGACATTTTGATTTATGGATGAATATGTCATGTGTGAAAATTGAATTTGTATGAAACATAGTAGTGGATAAAATATATTACAGTGATATAAGGCTTGTAAGTTATATCCTCCTATTTATTATTTTATGAACAAAAACTGATATGCAATTGTTTCAATTGACCTTTGGTAATTAAATAGTGCAAATTTTTAGGACAAACTATAGGGGAAACTATTGATGCACTTTGCAATTTCACTATTAATGTTGAACTCAATTGTGGTGTTGACATCATCAAAATAGAGTAATAACAGTATCAGCTTTGAGTCGAGCACAATGCTTAAATGTACTATTGAAAAAATGTACAAACACTGAAAGGTAAATAACTACATATTTACCATAATGGTGGTGTTTGTAATATTCATATGATTTTAAGTATTTAATTATTTTATTACTATTATTACTTACATTGCATTCAAATCAGTCATCAAATTATAACTATGAACGAATACCAGCAATGTTGAAAACAAGCCCGTTAATGACATTCTGAAAATGGTTGCAATATTACAAAGGATGGGGTTGGAGTATAGTGGCAGACAAACACACAAAAAATTTAAAATTCAAATTATGTATGTTAATACTTGATGGGACATTTGTTGTATGTATATAATGATGATGAAACACCATTGCAGTAGGACGTGACATAACATGCTTTTCCAGAAGCCGTCGCATATCACCGGCTAATTCACCCGAAAAATTGGATGACTAATGAACAGCAAAAGCATAATCATTTAATCTGTAAAATTATATAAACAACAATAACACAAACCAAAAACAATGGAGTGACAAAATATGGTAGAAAACATTAATCGAAAATTATATTATTATTATACACTACTATTATATTATTAGTATCATTATTATTGGTATTAATATTCGTATTATTATTATCGGCGAACAGGTATGAACTAAGTTACATAGTTTCACAAGTGTGGTGACTGATATGAGAATGGTAGACTCCACTTTGTTGGTAACGGATGGATTTTTGGCTGTTAGCCCGACTGAAGTGGAAAAAAATTTATGTCATTCAGAACATGTTGATACCAATGGTCTCCCATTGCACGAACCAAGGTAAGCACTGCATGTCCTCTTGAGGTTGCATTGTATGCTAAATTTATGGTCTGCGATGTGATGCACCATGATATTACTGATATTTAACTTTGTTGACACACAGCTCTTGTGAAATAGATGCTGACGTTAATGTGGGGGGAGCAACCATTGCTGATAATGTGATTGACGACAAGGTAGAATAGACATAATGTTTACGCTCATTTACTAATGCATATCATCAACGTCTCTAAAAGATTCTGTCAAATTTTGTATGTAGAAACTACAAATGAACGATGATAAAGCTGTGTTACAACATTTAAACAGTAAGATAGACAAACTCAATCACAGGTTGGAGGTAAGTACTCTGCAAAATGATAACTTTTCTAAATACATGGATGTATTTTGCGACTACAGCTGAGATGGTGATTATACATATTTGTCATTCATATAGACTATGGATGCACATGGACAAAGGATGGAAACACACTATGAACACCTTTGTCGTCAGTATGAACATATGACTTTGCTGTTGGAATCATCAACAAAAAATGACACTACGCAATAGAGGAACTTGCGTCCTGGCAGTAGAGTGGTTGGCATGAATATGGGCGGTAGTATTACAGGACTTTGTAGTTCTCGTCACTTTTTGAAATCTCATCCAGCAACTATCCTTACCAGGAACGTTAAACGTATAACTGAGACGTCTACTGTCATGCTTAATGTATCATCCGATGAGGATGAAGTGGAGGGTGCCAAAGGCAATGTTAGTATGGATAACACAATGACAGAAGCACAATCGCTAAACGTGGACCGTAATTTGTGTAAGTCAAGGTTCAGCATCAAGACTCCATTCGGGATGTCTCCAATTCAAAACAAGTCTATATTTGGAAGACCACGGGTTACAAATGTATATGTACAATATGGCATTTTGTTACACATTTGTCGACAATTACATAACCGTTCAAAGTTGTATACTTTTAATACTACTTATTTTGTCATGGTTGCAGGAAAAAACCCCCGCATCATCAACCAACATTGTTGAGGCCAAATGTAAATATTCCCCATCGATGTCACCTCAGCCTTCGAAGGTCATCAAGGCTGATAAGCGTTTTGGGTTGACCATCGGCAAGCGTAAGAGGTTTCAGATAGGTGATTCGAAGAACATGATAACAAAGATTAAAGACGAAACATATGGTAGTATCAGCAATAAAAAAAAATCAGTTGGCCATTTGGATAAACCCAGGAAAATAGCAAATAGCGGTGGCAATAACTACACTTTGCCACCAGTAAGTGCATACATACATACATATATATATATATATGTTAATATCAAAACGGCCATCTGAAAGTTAACAGCTTTATATGTATATTTAGTTAAATATGTTTTTTAATGGTGGTTGATGCAGCACATAAAATGCAAATTTAGGCCCACTACGGATATGGGTCTAACCCAAGAGGAAGTGAAAATTTGTTGTTATCTGTGGCATCCAGATGCTGATCCTAAGTAAGTCATGGTATACTATATATGTATTCATGTCGTAATGAATGGATATAATTTTTGATTTTGTTGCAGTGGGATGATATTAAAAATTGATGATACAAATGGAAAGAGAAAGGATTTCAATTGCATGTGTCCTGGAAACAATGCCACAGAGGAAGTACAATTGATATTTTATGAAGCAATGCCTAACATTTCATGATATTATTATATTGCATGTTTTGTATAAACCATATGACGTAATTACAATGGCTTTGCGATTAGGTTATCAATTGGATGGCTACAAAGGCAACTTGGTTGCAGAAGCATGTTAGCCATCAGACAGTGTGGAGTCTTCCTCCACAGTTTGCAGTAAGGTCATTGTGTCTTAAAATATTGTTATCAAAGTATGGGGTCAAAATTATTGGTTAATTATATTTATATGCAAATAGGGGGATGTCAATGAAGGCACAACAATTAGTGATCTTGTCGACACATACTGTAAAGCCTGGATGGAGCCTTATGAAGAACTTCAATATGTTAGTGTAAAATGATTATGACATGTAATATTGTTATTGGTAGTTGCCAAAAAATAAGGATGACCAGAACATAACTTATTGCTTTGTTGTCAGATATACCTGCCAGTGCAAGACCTACATTGGGACCATTGGTATCTTGGTGTGATGTCCATTAATGAGAAAACCATCTACTACTTTGATTCTTTCATGGACCCTGATGTCGTCGACAGTAGGACAGAAGTGTTGAGGAACGTGGTATGGGTTGTTAACTTTTTTTTTGCCAATATTTCAACATCATTTGTCGTTTAAATATGTTATGCTTATTTGGAATGTAGTGTGAAGTTATAGCCCAGATTGTGGACACCGACACCTACCCTGTTAATTATTTGAAAAGTGCATTTCATGAAGCGAGTTGGGAATTGAAAGAGGTTAAGGGCATTCCGAATTATGGTCATAGGTAAATACGTTAAACACGTCATTGACTAAACCAATAACATTTGTGCAATGTAATGTCCTTTGTATTTGGTGTTATGATTTTCAGCAACAACTCTGGCATATGGGTAATGAAATGGATGGATATGGAGTACTGCTTCACGCCCTATGTTGTAGGCCTGGTCAGCCATTGACATTAATCAGCTTTATTTTATATGAAATCTTTGATATGGAATGTTTGCAAATATAAATTTGGTTACATTTTTTGACCACCAGGTCGATGAAAAGGTTGTTCGCATGAAATTGGCTATTGAATTGGTATCATCTGCACACAATGAACTGTGGAAGGAAATACAGAAAAGGCTTGAAGTGTTCTGGAAGACGGTTTCTTACCAACCTCTAGTAATTTGAATGATTTGTGTCTATCTTTTGTTATATAAGTCGCATTGCATTTGCAATTGATGCTGTGTTTTGTGTTATGGTAGACCCTAATTCCATCACGTTGGATGTTATGGTAAACCATAACATTTTTTAAAACCTTGGTGGTTTAATGGTTATGGAAAACTATGTGTGGACTGCCTATTAAGTGGTTATATTGTAAGGTATTTTTTAGTATTTAATGGTTATATTTTTTGGTGTTTGATAAAGATATATAGTATTACCTGATGAATGGAGGGTCCATCATGTCAAACTTACATCGAAAAATTTATTATATACTGAATTGCTATTGAATTTAATACTTCCCATTTCATTTACATTAATCGTTTTTTTTCATAAAAAAATTTATAATAAATACCAAAAAACATTGATGAACATTAGCAACAGCTAACACACATTAAACATTAACATAAGTCATTTATTAAAATACATTTATAAGTCATTAAAGATGTAAATATTACACAATTAGGAGCGTCTTCATTTTTTCAAACTGCACAATGATAACATGATTTCGAATTTTATGTTACATCACTTAATGGTCATATACTACCTTAAGGGTGAAAACAATTAATTAATTCAGTAGCAAATTACAAATTTTAATTCAAATTGTAAAATTTCCAATTAGTAGTTAATATATTTTTAAAAAATATGCTATGTTAACTACCATGTAACATTGTTTAAAAAAAATAAATTGGACAATTAAACAGAATCAAATAGCAAAATTTGTGTTTTAAAATTTTACGGATAAACCTTAAAAGTCCTAAGCAAGATCACGACTTTAAAGTCATGGAAGGGGGTGTCCATTTAAAAAGCAAGGGTGCGGATAGAAGACAAAAACAAAACACGACTTTAAAGTCGTAAATGTATATACGACTTTAAAGTCGTATATACATTTAGTCGTATAGGAAATAAATATAGCAATTATTATTAATTAAAGCGATATATTTATTAAATGATTTAACCATTAAAACAAAATTTTAATTGTTAAGTTTTGTTTCATGTTTATAGTTTTGGTATATGTTTTTAATTGTTGAATGTTGTTATTTTTGTTTTAATTAATGGTTCAAATTTAAAATTTTTTAGTATTGTATCAAAATTTCGTTGTCAATTTTCTTTATTGTAATTATTTAATGTTTAATATTTTAAAAAACACTTCAGAATGATAATCGTAAACGATACCATCAATTTTTAAAGATTAACCAGTTAATAAAACAACAATAAAACAATTTGACAATTAAAAACATATACCAAAATTACAAATATTAAACAAAAGTTCAACATTTCTTTTTAAAATAATTAAATTATAATTTTATTTACGAAACTTATAAATTAACTTACGAAAATGATTAAAATATTAAACACAAGTCTAATAATTATTTTTTAAATAGCTATATAAATAATGTATACAAATTTTTCAAAATTGACAATTTATTTTTTTCAACATTTTAAAAAAACATAAGGGAACAAAAACGATTACAGTACCTCCCTTTTTGGTAATTAATTTAAAAACTATCCTAAATGGTAATTATAAAAAATACAGATGATAACATAACAAAGCTGAAGTCAATAATTTTAACTAATTGTTGGCCCAAATATAAAACTAATTATGATATTTAATTTAATAAACTGAAGTCTTATGTCAGTATAAAAAATGTACAAAATAATTAAACGTATAAAGTAAAATTGACGTCAAATATCCTACTTAAGATTTGTGGGCTTAGGTGTAATGATGACTTGTGAACTTAAATTGTAATGTGATATGCCATATCGCGCCAAAATAATCCAATCCCACATCAGACATCCATCCATCGAAAGTCATATCATTAGGGTACGAGTCAAAATAAATAACAAATGGAAACCACACAAAAAAATTTTTTTATCGATTCCGAAAACAGTAGTGTCCTTAACAGGTAAACTGTCTTTAACAGGTAAACTGTAATGATTATTATTCAACTTCAATTTTCATATATTGCATATTATAAGAAAATATGGACATATTCAAAAAAAAAATAAATGAACACAGTACACAAACACGTCCATGTCAAGTCACTTTATTTTGGTGACAACTGAACAAATTTTTTATTAACAAGTGGGAACCATTGATTTCGTAGAGATGGAATCCCCATGCGTGGAAATGCAACTTTATTGGTTCCCCATGCGGCCATCGTCAGTACACAAATGCACGGATGGTGCAGCCTAAATTGCTTCACTTATGTCGAGGATACACAACCCTTTCCAACGATTAGAACAATCCTGCACACATTACTTCATTTAGCCTAACCAACCTTTCTGCTGACAACAACCAACATGGATAAAGGTGGAAACGCTACAAGAAGATACCATGCAGAGCCATATTCAATTGGAACCACTAGGTAAGATCACGGGAAATGACTATCAATTGTTAATACAGCCATTGGTAAACTATGAAACTTAGCATTTGAAATTTTTTTTTTATGTCAAACACAGTGGTCGTCAAGAGACAGTGATGGACATACAAGCGAATGGTAAAATTCTGTTAAAACACTCATCTGTGAGTATTAATACTGTAAACCTTCATGTTGTGTGACACGACAAATATAACATTCTGATCCTAAACCTTATATGGGTTCATTAACGTCTATAGGCTTGCCTCAAAGCCAATACTGAAAAATGCTTAATGTGTCCAGACACACCCCTAGCAACTCAGAAAACAGTGGCAAATATGCTGAAAACCATTGAGGTTATTTCATTTGGTTGAACTTTGTGGTTTGTTAATAATATAATGGTTGCGAAAAATGTTAATGTAGAATGGTAATGTAAAAACTTTTGTTATCACTTTCATCAGGATCTGCAGGCTAAGGTTGTTAAGCTAAAAAAACTTGAGACCAAAGTGCATAAATTAGACGAAAGCAACACTGCACTATTGAAGTTCATGACGCGATTTGTGATAAACGATTTACGCTCATGGAGCACAACACCTTATGACAAGTATAACTCCACAGCAGACGATGTTGTCACTCCAAACGTCGGTTCGACAAACCCAGACAAAAGTAGCATGTGTACGACTGATAAAAGATCAAATGTGGTTTCTAGTAATGACCATGGGGTACGTTATAGTCGTAAACACTACTACTGTAATTGTTTTTGATTGACAAACTAATAAGCGATACATGTTTGGAAATGTAGGAAGTTGTAATGGGTGAAATGAGTACGTGTGCCATTCAGAAAATGGGGAACTTGAGAAGGAAACTTTCATTCCATTCCCCTTTAACTGAAACCAACGACAATAATGGAAACCAACACTGTTCGTCTACTATGGGCCAAACCACCAACGAAACACTTAAAAGGAAGTCACCAATGGAGGCAATGGACAACAAGAGGGATTGGATTAGGTCAGAGGCAGCACTGAAATACATTGAATACGTCCCAGGGGTTAATACATAACAGGATTGTGGTGTGCGTATGATAATTTCAATGTTGTTGGAAAACCTAAAAACTTATTTGTGTTCTTTATTAGGATATCATGACTGTTTTTTATCCGACAAAGGACATGCAGCTGACAAAAGATGAAATTCGTGTGTGTGCATATGTCTTTAACGCCACAATGGATAAATAGTAAGCTAAATTGACCTTTTAAGCTATCAGGTTGTGTTATTGACACAGTAAAAATAATTTACGCTATATAGACGATAATGTGGTATGTTTATGTAAGGGGCAAACTTTTTGTTGATAACCATTTTATTGACATGCCAAACCCATAACTGACACACTATTCTGTTTGTTGATAATGTTCATTTTACAGTGATATCCTCGTGCTAATAGGCCATGAGATATTATGGAGGCTTGATTTTCGTAGTCTATCTCCATTGAACCCAATAACACCCTCGGTATGTAGTATGTCACCAACCACTATGTTGCTATTACACTTTCAATGTAGACGATGCCTGATCAAAGCTGACATCATGATGCTTTTCAAACAGATAGTTCATTTTATGTCGTTGGTCATTACCAAAAAGCACTCATCAAAAACAAACGGAACAGTGTGGTGCATGAGTCCATTTTTTGCAGTATATTACGCTAAACCTTTGTGCTTAATTCCAATAAATTATGTTACCGTACAATTTGTCTCTCTTAACCATTGACATTAACAGAAGGACATCTTGGATGGAAAGACCATGTGCCCATTATTGGGTAAGTACGGTGACCAATGGATGCCCGTATATGACGAACTATCACTGGTATTGGCCTAGAACTGCTTTATTAATTACAGCATCAACGTATTTTGGCCCTTTCATGTAACTCCTTTATGTTGCTGTAGATTTATGTACCATTGGTGGACGTCAAAAACCAATTTTCTTTGATGGTCATATATCTAAATACACACAACGTATACCATCTCCGTTCCAACTTAGACGAAGATGAATATTAACAGACAAAGGCGAATATGCATGACGTGGTAAGCTAAATATCATTATTTACTTTGCATTTTGGTTAAATGTACTTTTTCATTTACATAATATTTTATTTTTAATTAAAACATTAATTTCGTCCTATAGTGTCAAGCCATTTCTACAATAATGGGAATTATGTACCCTGACAAAGTCTCCTTAAAGACTACACCAAATATTCACCAATGGGAAGTTCATGACCTCATTGGGATACCATGTGATGCAAAAGAGTACGTGGGCTAATTAGTTCTGCTAATGTTTCAGTTAACAAAATACAATATCAATCAAAAACTAATAAGTTATAAATTGCAGTTACAACTATGCAACATGGGTCATGCATTGGATGATGATGGAAGATGCTCTAAATTTGAATAATATCACCGCAGAGGTTAATACAACAATAATTTGATTCCTAATTTATTCCATATTGGCTGATTGCCCTTAACGTAACATCATCTCAAAATACAATTTTTTTTTATAGTTTGATCCAAGGCTATTGCGTATGAAGATTGCAATGGAATTGCTTATGGGAGAACACAATGAGAGGAAAAAACAGCTCATGGCTAATGCAAATGCCTATTGGAACCAGCTTGCCACTCCATCCACAGTCATTACATAATGTTTAGAAATGAATTTACTTTTTTGCTAATTAGATCATGTCCCAAGAAAATATTTGATTCAATTTTTGTGACTTAGTTTTACTTGGTGATGTTGTTGGACCAAGTTTTCACTGCTTGTCCAACAGGCAGGTGTTGGAGCTTTTACAATGGTTTGGTTCATGCATGCAAGTGGGACACTTGCTTGATTGTAAATATATGCCTTTAGTTGACTTTAATCTCTTATCCCGATGACTATAGGCGAAATTTTGGTATATGACTATTTTAAAAATGAATAGATTATATAATTTTCACCAAATTTATTGTTACGCATCAAATAAACAGTTTTTTTCCTTCGGAAAACTGACCATATTATTACACAATATGTTTATAGTCTTACTACTACCCAGCAAATGTGTCATCGATATCCTACCTTTATTTGTCAACACAACACACCTATATAGTAACTACACCCATTCGTACAGAAAACCAGAGTATAGAAGTCCTATACAGGAACCTCCAATACAGGAACCCGTTCCAAGCACTCAACTTGATCGCATTCTCTGACAATTTAATTAACAACAGATTATTGTGTAATCATGTTATCAATTGTAGGAGACCTAAATCCATCACAGGAACACTTATGATATTCCCATAACAAAGTAGCAGGACCATGGTTCAAATGAGTTTGGTCTCTCAACATTTTATTTTAAAAATTTCAAGGCCAGATAATTAATTATTTACAATTTTATAAAGAAATTACAAAATGCAGCAATTTGATTAATTTGTTTGTCTAATTTATTTAATAAATTTAATAATGTTACTTAATTATCATAATAAAATTTTATAGTGGTAGTAGTAAAATTAATGAACTTTGCCTTCAAATAATTTTTTGTACTTATTTGTATCGGCCATTATTATTTCAGTATATTTAAAAATTATTACTGATTGCAAACAAAACATCCGGGACTATACTTTAAAAAATGGAGGTTCAATTAGCAATGCTCTACGACTTTGAAGTCGTAACAACCGTAATAAGAATAAAAAGAAAAATAAAACTATAAATAATTTTCAATCATAAAACATGGCAGTATACTTAATAAAATGCCGGGTTTCAATTAGCAATTGTATACGACTTTGAAGTCGGGCAGCTGTTTACGACTTTAAAGTTGTAATTGTAAAAATTAAATTTTTGTAAAAATAAAATACAAAAAACCAATATTAACATGGAAAAAATAAGAAAACATAAAAGGGATATAATAGGCACATAAGGAAATATTATTTTGTATAAAATATGGTATAAATAAAATATTACTACGCTTGTATTTATTAAAAAACTAAATTTCAATTGAATATATATTACATTTATTATTTTGTTTCAGATATTTATTTCACCAATTTAAAACCAAATCAAAGTATATGTCAAAATATATTAATCATTTTTGTAAATTGTTGTATCAATCATATATATGTTAAATTGTTAGACTTTTTTTTGTTGGATAAATATATGTTGGTCATAATTTTAACTTTAAAATGTTGAATAACATAGATTTAATTTTTTTCATTTTATTTTCTTCATTATATATGTTGATTTTCTTAAGGAATTTTGACAAATATAATTATTTGTACTTTTTTTTAACCCGCCATATTATTTCAGTATATTTTAAAATTATTACCAATTTCAAACAAAACATCCGGGACTATACTTTAAAAAATGGAGGTTCAATTAGCAATGCTCTACGACTTTGAAGTCGTAACAACCGTAATAAGAATAAAAAGAAAAATAAAACTATAAATAATTTTCAATTATAAAACATGGCAGTATACTTAATAAAATGCCGGGTTTCAATTAGCAATTGTATACGACTTTGAAGTCGGGCAACTGTTTACGACTTTAAAGTCGTAATTGTAAAAATTAAATTTTTGTAAAAATAAAATACAAAAACCAATATTAAAATGGAAAAAATAAGAAAACATAAAAGGGATATAATAGGCACATAAGGGAAATATTATTTTGTATAAAATATGGTATAAATAAAATATTACTACGCTTGTATTTATTAAAAAACTAAATTTCAATTGAATATATATTACATTTATTATTTTGTTTCAGATATTAATTTCACCAATTTAAAACCAAATCAAAGTATATGTCAAAATATATTAATCATTTTTGTAAATTGTTGTATTAATCATATATATGTTAAATTGTTAGATTTTTTTTGTTGGATAAATATATTTTGGTCATAATTTTAACTTTAAAATGTTGAATAACATAGATTTAATTTTTTTCATTTTATTTTCTTCATTATATATGTTGATTTTCTTAAGGAATTTTGACAAATATAATTATTTGTACTTTTTTTTAACCCGCCGTATTATTTCAGTATATTTTAAAATTATTACCAATTTCAAACAAAACATCCGGGACTATACTTAAAAAATGGAGGTTCAATTAGCAATGCTCTACGACTTTGAAGTCGTAACAACCGTAATAAAAATTAAAAGAAAAATAAAAACTATCAATAATTTTCAATTATAAAACATGGCAGTATACTTAATAAAATGCCGGGTTTCAATTAGCAATTGTATACGACTTCAAAGTCGTACATCTATTTACGACTTTAAAGTCGTAAGATTGTAAAATAAAATACAAAAAAATTAAATATTTTTTTTAAGATAAATTACAAAAAACAAATATTAAAATGAAAAAAAAAATCAAATACAAAGAGGGATATAAAAAGGCAAATATAGAAATTTCTTATTCAAATATTACGGTTAGGGTTATAGTTTTCACATATTTATAAATAAAACACATCACGCCATTTAAAAACATAAGTTTCAATATTAAATTATTACGGTTAGGGTTATAGTTTTTAAAACATAATTTTTTAGATATGACTATGCGACATCTATTGATTAATTAACATAAATCATATTTACGAAAAATAAATAAATAAATTGAACTAATTAAATATATCTCTTATTTGATATGACAAAAAATTTCTACTTTTACATAACAAATTATTCAAACAATATTTAAAATTACAAAATGATTTTATAATGTAATAAAATTAATATAATATATTACAATAATTTAATTTATATAGATAAAAAAATGAAACAAATTTAATATTAATATTTCATATATTATGGGTATTAAATTTATATATTTTGAAGTCACCCTTTTAATACACATCCACTACATTACATTAAAACAACATACAATATATCAAATTTTTTTGTAGTTAACAGCATACTATTGTATTGTGAATTAACCAACATGATAGATATCACAACAACCATAATGTAGTCATTGAAACACCAATGACAATTGTATCACACCATCGGCATTGCATAAGTTTCAAATACCCATGACAGCTAGTCATCCAAACACCAATGACAATTGTATCGCAACAGCAGCATCTACCATGCACCAAACACGAATGACAACTATATGCTTCCCTGCATTACACAACATACTATATTTCAATACCAATGCCAAAGAAATCAAAGTTTAAAAGTTTCAAATTCTGACCCAACATGTTTAACTTCTTACCTCAATTTTCACCATTCAAATTTTCATTGGCAAATACATCGTCCTGATCTTCAGTTGATGAAAGTAATGGACAATTTCTTTTATTATGCCCGGGCACCCTACATGCACCACACTTTGTAGTTTGCTTCGTTTTCAATCCGGAAGATTATGGGTCATTACACACACCCCCACCACGACCTTTTCTCCTTGTTGTTGTTGGATTAGCTATTGAACCTTGAATTTGACTCCTGTTACTTGGCATGCCAGTTGCAATCTTGGTTTTCAACTTATTGATTTCGTTATCAATAGTTTGCCTCACTCGATTGTATTCTTCTGCACTCTGTGAAGCTAAACTGCGCCACTCCCTACATGACTCAAGAAGCCATACATACCTTCCGACAATATGTGAGTCCCAAAAGTTTATCCCACTTGTTATTTGACCTTCATGTGCATCCTTAGCACCGTTTGTCCATCTTGATAGCAGAAGACAATTAGGCAACTCATCAATATTTAAATACACCAACACAACAATTATATGGGCACAAGGAATTCCAAATGATTCCATTCTTTGACAAGAACAAACGAACAAATCGTTTGTAGGGTAGTGCGACACATGCCACTCCATCGTTGTCACTTTG